>BMAW01014000.1:334833-589636 GCA_019974015.1 Nephila pilipes
AAGATTTCTTGCGAAAAAAAAAAAGGGAAAAATAATTTTTTGGGAAAAAAAAAAAAAGATTTGGAAAAGCGTTGGAATGATTAACAACATAAAGGTGATTCAACAAAGGTGAGTTGATGAATAAAAAAAATCTTTGCAAAATGTTTTTTCAATTTTAGACTCGGGAGTTATTGATCGATAGTATTTTTTTTTTTCTTTTCTTTTGGTTCTTCGCGCTGTAGTTGAATCAGAATGTTTAAAGTTGAAAGGAATTCTTCAATATTTATAATCTTTATACAGTATACCACGAAGATAAAATGAAAGTATGAAACTAATGAGATATTATGTTAAAATACCAAATAATGACCTACGTTTTAATTGACATATCTTAAACACTTAAGATAACATCTGAAGACAAAAAGTTTTCAACATAGACACCTTCAATGCTGTCAACTGTTACTTTTTTAAATGTGATATATAAAAGAGACAGAGGTAATTTTAGCACACATATAGTATAGGGTCCCTCCCCTTTTTTTTTTCAACGTTACTTGCGCATTGAAAATCAAATATTTGCTCGAAGAGAACATTTATACTAGAAATTGCAACATTTTCAATATCATGTGGAACATTTGATAACTTGTCAAGTTAAATTAAAATATTTGTGATATAATTGTAATATATGATTTCCTGTCTTACTTTTATAGAGCTATTATGGATGTTAGGATTCACATTGTATGAATCACTTCCTAATGAACATTCAGTAAAATTAGTGTTATCTGTCGTTCAATAATCTTTTAAATAAAACATTATTCTATTATTATTTTTCGTTCAGTTATATTCATGAAGGTGCTTGGTATACTTAAGACAGTTATAAAAAATATGTAGATAGTTACTCGCTCAAATAACGATGCTAAGAGGAAAAATGCCCATATTTTTTGTATCAATAAGTTAGTTTATTCATTCCATCTTTCTTATCAGTTACATTAAAAATAGAAAACTTAAATGTAATTTAATTCTTTTGTTAATCATTTTTTTTGTTTTATGACTCAATATATTAGTGCAGATTTTCTTTTCTTTTCGAGCCTTGCCATTTTATCTTAACGTCTTTTCCTTGCGGGAATTCTTTCCTCTGTGTTTGCTGGGATGTTATCTCGTGCAGCTTCGACACATAAAACGATTTCTGCGGCTTCCACTTCTGTCCAAGCAGCTGCGATAGTTCGTAGGAAATGGTAGTGAGTGCCGATGGCTAAATACTACGTGAACTCTTACATCTTTTTGATCCAACTTAAGCTTGAGAAATATTTATTATCCAATTTATTTCCTTTAAAGCCTTTTTCATTAGTATAGGATTGCATCCGGCCCATAGCTCCAACAGTCGTGTCTTATCAAAACGAACTTAGTTTTCATGCTCCGAATGGCTAACAACCATTTTTAAACATCTATACAGAGTGAGAGAACACACACACATAAATTATGCTATATATAATATATATAATATATATATATACATATGATCGTGATTTATGCATTTTGTGTGATATATACTTCATATCATATATAATTAATGCATGATATACATATATATATATATATATATATAAATGCATAAAAAAATTACAATGCAATGTGCTATCATAATGTGTATACTAGTAATATGTATGTGTTATATTAATGTGATTTTAGATGACATATACATAGTGGCAGTAACTAGCCAAATTGGCCATAATATGTATAAGCCACATGGTATGATCCAATATTTGATGACATATATATATGCATGTGTACATGCAATAATAATGTAATGTGTACTGGGATATGTAGATAAAATATATATATATATATGCATATTAATATATGATGTGATGTATGATATGTAATGTAACAATATGTATAATGCAGTAATGGATATGTATATATATGTATGTATATATCCTACAGTGTATAGAATGAGCTATACCACAATTTAATATATAACCATATATATATATGTTAACAATGTTATGTATATGTTGAAGTAGTATATATATGTATGTGTAAGATATATGTATATATCCTATATAGGATATAATGTATATATGTATGTATATATATACAAATATATGATATATATATATATGTGTGTGTGTGAGTGTTGTGTGTGTGTGTGTTAAAGTAAATGAATAAAAAGTGTGGTTTTTAAATTTAGAAACGCATTAATGCACTCAGACAGCTATAACAAGAAAAATGTAATTTTTTCAGTTAAGTCGTGCTTCCTAATTTTAAAATCTAATATTAAATTTATTGCAGTTAAAGTGTTACATTTTTTTGTTCCTGTGTTTATGTATTGGCATGACATCCAAAAGCAGTTGCAGTACAATTTTTTTTAATTATCGTGCACAAGTAGTTTAACTATCGTACATTTGTTTTATTTTGTGCTTAATAAGAATTGTTGAAGCTTTTATTTATGATGATTTTTAATTAAATAATGATCAAATTTTATTGAAACTATTTTCTTAGGTTTCTCTTTAAAACTATTTTCTTCTACAAATATCTTCTTTAAAACGATTTTTCTTCTAACTCTTCTTTATCTTTTTTTTTTTTTTTTTTTTCTTTTTTAGCGATTTCTGTATTTTGCATAGAACTTTACTTTTAGATATTCCGTTTAGTTAATTAAACCAAAACAAAAAAAACTGTTTTTTTGTCGATCCTATCCTTACCGGAATGACAAAATGTGATGGTCCGTCGCGAATAACTCTGCTAAGTGCTGAAGAAGTCGCTTAATGAATGAAAAAATTAATAAACGTGAATCGTATATATCAACTCATAGGAATAAGATCTGAAACTGAATGAATACTTAAAGTAAATGCTTGTGATATCTGGTCTGGCCAATTAATTATTACATTTCATAAGATAATAGTTTCTTTTTTAATGTTTTCAATCGTAACTAAGCCACGGTTGCCTAGGTGAAGCTCCTGCTGCCGCGATCGTTGTTTGTCATCGAGTCTTGATCCCATTAAAGATGCTCCATGTAGCAAGGATGTTGTACGTAAAATGTGTCGAGATTGCATCTCCTAGTACTGGGTGGTCGGTGTTGGAACGGAAGTGCAGTAGAAGGTATCCATCCTCGTCATCTGATCAGGATTCGAGAGTTCATCGCTTATAGCATATCATGTTGTTTTTTTAAGTGCGGAGCCAATCAGATCAATAACAGTTAAACTAAGAGCACATCTTCTTATGTGCGATTAATTAGTTTGCTGAACGGAAAATACTGAAACTGTCATAGTATCACTAAGTATGACTTCAAAATTCACGAGCCTCAAATTCTCAAACCGAGTACTAATGTGTCGTTTGAATCTATCCATTGTGCAAAGATAAATAAATACTCCTTTCCGATTGAATTCAATTACAAACACGTTATCTATAAATCTAGTATAGAAGCAACATTGTGACTGTTTAAAAGTCATTTAGCTTGGTCAATTACGTTCATGATTTCGATCACCCATTAAGAAACTGATACCTTTTGACTTTATGTGAACCAGATGTTATCGGTGTTAAACATAATATCGCTTAGAAGTACGTTGTTGCTTTAATGGTGACTTCTGTTACTATCGTCTTGGCCTAGTGTTCAGTTGCAAGGTGTTTTGCGCTCTTCGTTTGAAGTTAAGAGCTGTTAAGAAGAAAATAAACTTTCAAACTATTATATCGTCCTTGTTCGTGAAACAGCCTGGTAAAATATAATTGTTCTTTCGAGACAATCTCTATGGGTCTCTCTTATAATTGTTACATAATCATTTTCCTTTATGCAATATTTTTTCATCTAGACTATTGGTATTTAGTAGCATATGTTGGAGAGAAGTGCCATTTCTAGTTGATAAATTTGTAAATCAAGTTTGAATTTTTATTTTGAATATTAGGTTTTTTTTTTTGCAGACACTTGTTTAATGTGAATGAAGATATCTAATATGTTTCTTTATTATATATATATATATATATATATATATATATATATATATATATATATATATATATATATATATGAAGAACCGTTATTCATATGTGTGCGCCCAAAGTTTTTTTTTTTCAACCTTTGTGCTTCCTTTGCTGATGATTCTTTATTGTTTTTTATTTCTTACTTCATCTTTGGCAAAAATTTTCCTATTCTTCCTTTTAGTCTATTTTTTAAACAACAGTGTGCTTATTAGATCTGTGTCATATATCTCATAATAAAATAAATAATTATATATAATGCAGTTAAAATATCACCTTAAATACAATTTTTCCAAGGTCGATTAGTGAATTTTGAATAACATTTTCTTATTTGAAGGAATTGTCAAAATCTCTTAAATTTTTTGCCAGTATTGTTAAAATGTTGCTGAAAACAATCATACAAAATAAATAATAAATAGTCGCATTATTGTTTGCGTATTGTTCGATACTCAAGGTATATTAACCTATTTAATATTATCTTCTTGTTTGTAAAATAGTTCTTTTATGAAGATTCCTCTATAATTTTTTTTTTGTTTTAACGAAATAAAATTATTGGACCTTTGATATCTTAAATCGAGTTGGTCTTAAAATCCTCCTTGGAAATTTGAACTATTTTCGTCATCCAATAATGATTCTCATTTTGTCTCGTGCTAAAAAAAATTAAGTCCATTGCCAATAGTCTTCATTGAATGAAAATCAAATGTGGCATTAATCTTTTCGATAACTTTTCCTCGTCAATACATGCACCGAGGACCTGCGTCTTATCATTAAGATTTAAGAGAAATCGTTTTCTTTTTTTTACTAAGATTGATGACATGAACAACAATGTCAGTGGTTGACGAAATCGAACACGAAGAGCTCGACTATGGTTGTCTCGATGTAGATTTTTTTACGCAACGAAAGTTGTTAAAAACCAGATCCTACTATCCGTGTTCCTCATCGTAACTGTTGCCCACTTGCAACTTCTATTATTTTTATATTAAATTTTCTCCTTCCCATCTGATGATTACGCGATTCCAATTTCTATCCTGTACCCCGAAATGGCTGACTCATCTAAAATAATATGCGTGAATGGAAAGCTGATACAGTCATTCATTTTTCAATCGTGACCAATTTTGAGAAAATACATTTTAATGATAATATATCTCACGATAAATCGTGTTTCATAAATGAATAAAGGTTCTGAATACAGTAATAAAATATCTTTTACCAACAAAAAAAAATCAAATTAAAATCTATTGTCATTTATTGAAATGTTTTTTGATAAACGTTTTTCTCGAGACATATATACGAGCACCCGATTTTTAACTATTGTATAATCACAATAAGCCTGCGGTTGTTGCAATCATTCCACAATGCGAGTATATTAAAAGACATTATACGGCAGAGTTTTATGCGTGTTTAATCCGGTTATTCATTTTATTCTAATTTTAAAAGCGTCTTTGTGGGAAGATATTTCTATATGTAGTCAGTAATTAGTATTTTTTTAATAGTATATATTCAAATAATAGTATATCGGGTTATTCATGTTATCAATAAGCACAATACTGGAACAGCTTCTCTATGGTTGATGCATATGTGCAATATAATTGTCTATATGTGCACGATTTTTATTGTTAAACAATTGAACAGCTTCGATTTTAAATTTAGGAAATCAATTACTTTGTATACGGATTTGTTTACATGTGATTACAAGGCACCCATGTTACGCGTGGTTTGGCAACGTGTAATGTTTTGTAAATGATTTTTCTAAAATGCTTTAGGGTACACAATGCGTTTTATCAATACGTACCTTAGCTAAAGGGTATCCAGGCTCTAGATGTTACGGGTTTGTGAGTAGTATGCTCAGAATCTATAGTTTTTTTCAAGCATGTGGGGAGAGAACAAATTCCATTCTGTCTCAAATCAAAGCTGATGCTGTGTAGAATATGTACATCAGATACAAGCTGAATCTTGATCTATAGCCTTTAAAGTCTTATGTGCGGTCTTCTGAATGAATTAGAATTTTTGTTCTTATCAAATATTTTTTATTCTTTGAGACTATTCATTTAATGTTTTATCCTGATTATCACCTTTAGTTGAAACTTTACTCAATTGACAAATTTTATTTTGATGGATGGTATTAAGAAGTATATGAGGAGGATCTCGAAGATGGTTGTTCGGATTAATTATATAACAAGAGTTTAAATTTGATAGTAATCTCTTTAAAGAAAAATGTAAGAATCTATCGGTATTAAATATCGATCAAATAAATATTCGTGCATGTTGGAGATGTGAACTTCAAGAGCGATTTTGTCGAGTATTTTACCATTATATTCTAATAGATTTTTAAGGCTCTATTTGTCACCCTTTAACATTTTTCAGTAATAAATCAAATGTTTCCAAAACCTATGTGGCATTTTACACAACTATTTTGAATTTTATTATGCATTCTAGTTGTTTTTTATTGAGATTTAACGAACTAGTTTATCTGGACTTGCGTTTTTTATTCGAATAATAAAGCCAAGACTCTATATCAGCCCGTACAAAATCAAGAGAGGACTCCTGTTAATGGGAAATACAATTCTTTTTAATGTATAAAGACTATCTAATATTGACTTCTAATATAACTGTCCAAATCTTATCTCAAATCTAGAAGCTCCAAGATATTATGTATGAGTACTCACAAGGTCATCAAATAATAAAATAAGGGGACGATCTTGAAATTTTCCGCAAAAGTGCGACATACATTCGTTTGGAAACGCGTATGTACAATGAATTACACCTTTTTTGAAATTTATTAGGTTGCATTTTCATTTATAGACATCCGCCCCCTGAATTTGCTGATTGAGACCTCAACGTGATGTGATATGATTTTCCAAACACAGGACTCTAATATGAAACTGTTATTTTGATCCATCTGTTTTAATTCGAAATCGTAGCGTCTTTTTGTACGTAAAAGATCACTTTACAAGTTTTGATCGAAGTTTACTTTTCTGCTCATAATCAGTAATGATGTGAGGATGTATTGTAGGTTAGAAGAATTTTTCGAAATTGAAATCAGTAATGTAATATTGTTAAATTTAAATGTGAGTAATCTCTTGCGGATAATTGTTCAATTTCACCAAATAAATTTGATTCAACATTCATTATAATTTTTCGGCTAATTATCTTACTTATTTGATTCAAAGTGATTATAATTTCTTATGTATATGAATTATTAATTGAGTAAAATGTATTTAGGCTAAACAGTATAAATATATTATTTTATGCTTTACAAATATAAATTAATGGAAACTTTCATCATTATAAATGCAAAAATAACGGAGTTTAAAGGAATGGAAAAGATATTTGTCCTTAATGCAAAATTAAATTTAAGAAAAATCCGACTTATAAATTTGATTAGGTTCAATTATGTTCCAAAATAAATAAACTTTGTTACTTTTATTCATTTTTTTATTATCGAAACTGAAAAAAAAATCTCAAAAGAAAAATTAAATCATAATGTCATTAGTACCATGCTCATGATGATCCCAAATTCCTGCATTGATTATCAAATCATAAGAATTTTTAGAATAAATTTGAAATTCAGAACACTTTATGCATTTCAGGCTTCATGTATGACTATTAGCAATTGCACTTATAAATGCATGAATCTGTTACTAATTTAAATCATCTGTTACTGTTTTCAAAGGTTTCATTTTGTGATTGTTTTTTGTAACTAACTTGATACACCTGTAAAAGGAATATCATACATTTAATTCCAGTGGAGAAATTCATTATCATTTCTATTTTGAGTAGAATAGAAAACGCCATGAATTTTTAATATGCTTTTTTTTTCAGTCGATTACGCTCTATGTAGTAGAATTAAATATTCAACTAATAGGTCGTGTAATATATATAGATTTTTACGTATTTAAAAAGTGACCTAAATAAATTAGAATGTTTCTACTTGATTAGGATTGTTTAGTAACGTCACATTTAGTAAGCGAGCAGGGCTCAGCAACGGACCTTTCGTTTCTTGAAACCTCTGTAAGCATTGAAGACGACACCTGAGCTGGCCCCACCTCAAACTTCCAGACTACGCTCAGGAGGACTTGAACCCTCAACATATTTTCTTTGACCACCTGCTACGGCGGGTCTTGGTATCTAGGCTCGAACCCCTCGATCTCAATCTGAGAATGTCTCTCTGCTAGAGTTAATTTATCATCTTCTATAACATATCTGTTAAATCCGTATAGCAATACTAGTAGGATTCGCTTTTTTTTTCTCATATCATTTTGTATTGGCTTACTCTCCCTCTTACCATTTCGAATCCATATTTGTTTTTACAAAATAAATAATAGATTCGGATAAAAATATAGGAGGTTAAAAAGGTAGACACAAAGGTAGGCGAATTTAGGTTGGAACCAAAAAAAGAACTGCATTTTTTTTTATAAAGCGTTGTAAGCTGTCTGAAGGAGTAGATTATTGAAATAGGATCTCGTAGAAATCAATTGAATTGAGTTCCTACGACCTTAGGGAGACTATTACTATTCCATAGTAAGAGTTGTGCGCTTAGCGCGGTTTGGTGCACGCGCATGTCACGTTGCCGCATTATAATGCGGCTTAAGGTGTTTCATCAAGCTGGAGCTATTGTTGTCACAGTTGTTCGCATTGGATGACAGCGGTCGCTAAATTTTAATGTTTCAATTTTAGTTTGAGCTATACCATGTGAAGATTTGGCCATTTTCATTTGAACATGCCCTTATTGATCAAAGCCCAGTTGTTAAACTCTGACTCATGGAAAACGAGCTCCTCCTCTTACCATTACCTATCAGTCCCTTATGCTTACCTTCCATATGCAGTAATCTTCTACGATTCTTAACATAATCACTTAATCGATAAATTGTGTCTATCAGTTTAACTAACTTATCTCTATCAATTTAGATATCTGTAAATTAAATTAAGTTTAAGCATCTGCCGAAATTTAGAACTTCCCAGAATTCAGAAGATTTCAGATCTTAAATATTTACATTTCTGTTGGAATTAAATAAACTCATCTGGCTCTCAGCGTATCGAAGTAAACTGAAAAGCATACACGGGGTGGAAATAATGACACTTCTTGGTAGAACTGGATCGAGACTGAACTACCAACGGTGATTGCGCAGTTGGGTCGAAAATATCAATTGCAATTAAAAAATAAGAAAATTTGATGCTCGTTATCTTGTATGTACAAATTTATTACGGATTTATAACAACAACACACTTCACGTGCCCGGTAAACGCGCAATATATAATCCTTCTCTGACATACCAAATACTTATTTTTTTGTACCAAAATGCACTCTTTCGAGATCTTTTTCTGATGAGGACCTGTACAAAATCAACAGACACACACTGGCAGAAACCGTATTTTCCCTCACGCTTTTTTTCTTCCACATGTCTAGCATCCTGTGGGGGAAGGTCACGTGATTCCGCATCTTTAAGGTTCTCCACCACCTGGAGAAAAGAATTCCTTTGTCCGTTCCACTACACTATTGATTGCAGTGCTCTTTACGTATGCTGTTAGAGCTGATAGATTATCGCCTTCTACGGTAACGCATTTGTAAATGTTCGCTTTCTCTTACTTTTTTCTGTCTAAAAATACAGCAAGCTTTTTAAAGCTATCTCTGCTTGGACCTAACACTTGGACATTTTGTGAGCAAAAAATATTATTTGACTTCATACGGAAGGAGATATTTATATTACGGGCCTGAATGCTTTTACGCCAAGTTCAGTATTTCATGCACCTTTAATTTTTATTTCAGAATGTAGCTCAGAAGTTACATAGGACTAGTTAGTAGAACGCTAATTTCAGGTGATGTGACGACCTCCTCTTAAACTCCATATATATTCTAACTTGAGGACAGTCGACCCTGAACAGTTGACGTGTATCAACCCGCTACATAATGGCTTTCTAGTAAGATCAAGGCTTCGTCGAAACTTAACGCCGACCACTTCTTGCAAAGAGCGAAGCTGCATTATGGTAAATAATAAGTGCGGCCTACGTGAAACTCGATATATGAGGCATAAAAATCATCATTCAAAAAAGAGAATCAACGACTTTACGCATCAGTAACTTCTATTATATAGATGGAAATGTATCAATTAATATGAATGCATATTGCCTTGTATGGAAATAATACGGTAGAATAAATTAATTTAATAAGTAAAAATCATGGAGCGAAGTGATATATCTGAGATCAATATTGAATGAAACTTCATTTTATTTGTATAATAATCTGCGATCCAAACGTCGACATATTCAAAAAAAAAAAAAAACCACATCCGGATTTTTTCTTTCATTCATAAAACTATCACTCATTTTTTTATTATGTTATTGCCACCTCCGTACAATAACAAGAAACTATAAAAAAAAATAAACCAGGAACTATTATTTAAACTTGTAAAGTTACAGAGGTAGAAATTTTTTCCCTGTCTGCAGTGCTAAGGACACATTAATATTCATCATTTCTGCTTGAATTCATTCCTCTTCTAATATGTATCTTGTTTTACTTACAGGTCTGAAGATCAAATACATTTTTACTTTTTGTATTAAAGTTGAAATATACATATTGATGAATGTTTCTAAATTCCAAGGTCTCTGCATTTAAAAGAACACATTGACACACACACACATATATATATATATATATATATATATATATATATATATATAGGTATATAGCTCCGTGTGTGTAAAAAATAACCAAAAATCAGTGAAATTTAAATTTTACTCTGAAAGATTTGAAAGCCAATTTTTAAAAAGGACAGACACAAATGGAAAATAATATACTTTTATGTTGTACAGGTTATAGGACTTTCACCATGCTTTTATATTGCTTTTATTATTGTCATTAATATTTTATTTTTGGTTTAATTAATATTAATTTTTATTGGCTTACGGCTTTAATTCCAGGTTGCAAATATTTGTGTATCTATTTTACTAGCGTTAATTGATATTTTTGTAGTGAAATTGGGAATATGCGTTCAATGGATTAATTCTTTTCTGAGGTTAAATTTCTAATCTCATGGGATTTTTGGTTTATACTCTATCATCATTTTTTATAATGTAATTAATTCAATGAAGTGTGATGGCTGAGACTAATAACCACTTCTGTAAAACGCATTATTATTCTGCATTCCAAAGGCAAAAGTATTCTATTATAAATTTTCCATTTTTCTAAGTTTTGTTTTCACGCTTGGCTTTTTATTTTGGGAACGGCCTTGGTTCTGCTGTTAATAGTTTGTTTCATGAATTAGATTGCTTAGAAGTTTAGTTTATATAAATTTTTGCTGATTTCTATAAAATATTAATCTAATTATTTATTGATTTCCCAACATTAGTTTTTATTTCATGCTTTAGTTGATATTCTGACAGTGTCATATATGTTTGTGTGAATTTTAATTGATTTCCAGTGTACAACACACACATATATATATATATATATATATATATATATATATATATATGAGGTGTATATATACATATATAGTATATATATATATATATTACATATGTCAAAACGTATATTACAATTGTTATATAGTACTTTCTACTTAATATTATGTACAATAAACTGTTATTACGATTGAATGTTTTTCTGTATGCAAAAAAGGCCTTGTCTTCGAACTCGTCCATTGATTCAGAGGTTAAGCTTTTCATGAACTGTAATTTCTCTAACATCGTTGAAAAAAGATTCACGAACTGCAAATACATTTTCCAATTGAAAAAATGAGAATCAATATATTAGATTTATGATTCATGTCCATTTTTTATATTGTATTCATTTTAGTCTTTTCCCCCCTTTGATGTGAAAGTCATAATAGAATGCTACAAATATAGGAATGAAATATGGATGTTTTTGAAACCGAAAATGAATTGATTAAAACATAAAGTGAATAATATTGTGAAGGTATTGTCTTTTTCCTGGTATCAGATACAGTTTTCAGGATGTTGAGAAAATTTTTCTGTGTGAGAAATATGTTCTGAGTTTTATATTCCTCAAAACCAACATTGCTCTAATGAGTTTTAGTATATGTTCCAGAAGAGGATGTCAGATAAAGATGATCGCACATTTTACAGTAATCTAACTGAAGCAAATGTTACCTGGGAAGTTGATAAATGCTGTTCAGATTATCATTCAACCATATATGAATAAACAAGTACGTGTTAAAGTGCTTTTAGAAAATCAGGAGGCTGGTGTTCTCACTCATTGCAACGTAAATAGAGTGAGCACAGTGCTATAAAGCCCAGTACATATTAATCCAAAGCAAATTGGAAATAAACTTTTATTTATATATATAAAAAAGAATGCTTATATAATCCGATAAAAATAAAAAAAAAAGCTATGGAATTTGTTACATTCCATTTACATGGTAGATATTAAAATAACTTGTACTATTTTTTAATAAAATATAGACTTCATTAAAGTACTGAATTATGTTATATTAATAATAATACAGGACATTTGAACTAGATATAGGTTTTTTGATCTGAAGCATATATACATGCGTTATTATTCAAACTTGAAGAAACAGTCTAGTAAGTTCAATAAAAATAAAAAACATTTTCTAAAGCTTTGATCACTTTTCGTCCAGTTTTTTGAAAAGCCAATATTTGTATCTACAAGGAATAGCTGCCCTCCTTTTCTCTCAGGATTCATGACTCTTCAGCAATGTGAACCTTATTTAAGTTTGAAATTAGAAAATATTTTAATCACGCCTTTTTCGGAATTTGATTGTAAAAAACAAGAGTTTTATAAATTTTTTTATCTTTTAAATGTTGTCAATCCACCACAAAGAGTAATCCGATTTTATTGTCATGGTAATAATTTTCAAAATTGTCTAAAAATATCATTCAATTATAAATATTCTTTTAAAGTATTGTTTGGAAAAGTCAGATTTTGAAAAATCCTTCATTTGATATAAAACGCAATAATGGTGTTAATTTTAATTGCTATGCTGATATATTTTGCACCAAAATTCTTCTATCAAAAAACAGAGTTAATGCTTCCGTTTTAGTTCTTGTTTGATAGAGAATACGTATTATTAAAAAAAAGTCTGAATCAGAATTACAAACCGATCCCAAATGTATTGTGAAAAGAACATGTTGTTATTAAAAAAGATCGTTGAGACCATTTAAATTTTTTAAAGGTTACTCACGCTGTAAATTTGAAACGTCGGAAAGAAAACGTTGAAGACTTTTTCTCTTATAACCGCAAAAAGGTGAATAATAGATAATCCATGTACAAAAGGACTGCAACATAGTCTCCTGAACAAGAAAAGTTTTGACACTAATTATGAGATGTGCGAAACAGAGTAAGGAGATGATAAGAAGTAACAAATTCATCCAATGAAACAAAAAAAAGTATCAGTAACTAGAATGACGTTGTTGTGTAAAAATACGTGACAAAAAAAAAAGTAAGAGGTAAAGGAAGCCTAATAATTACGAGATCTTTATAAAAATTTCCTCTAATACGTGGTTAGAAACTCCCAAAAGAAATGAGACATTTTTAGTATTAATAATACACTTTGTTTCCCTAAGAAACGGTTTTAGTATAAATAGATTGAAATAATATATCTCAATTTATTTTATCGCCCATTTTAGAAGAATGATAAAGAATGTATAAAAGTTTCTTTGAAATGAATCAGCCTTTCCCAAAGAATATTGGTTTAAACATTGAGAGCCGAATTCTTTGAATTGCCTCCTAGTTAGAATTGCTCAGATTTGCTCTATTTTTAGAGGCAACGACCAAAATCCTGTGTTTATATTTTATTTTATTTGTTAATAAAAGTTTCACTGGAAAATGTTTCTGTAATGCTAATTTATATATTTCAATTTTTTTGTTTGATTGAAATAAAATATTTTCACAGTAAATACAATCCTTTACTAACAAGTTTCTATGTTGTTATACACATATCGTATCACATTTATACATGCTTCTTAATATTTGTCAAGCAGTGTGTGATTAAACATTTGTTTCTCGCTTTTTTCAGAAATTAATAAAATTTTGCACGTACTTAAATGAAGTCAAAATTATTTGATTAACCTTAATCCTTGCTTTATATGCGTGTCACGATATTATTTTCTGCACTCCGACTCCACAGTTCATTTAATGCTTATACATAATTCAGCAGCTATTTTTTAGTTCACTGTTCTTGTTTTCTAAGATTTGATCCAAAGCAAAGCATGTTTTAGCATCTTGTAGTAAATTATTGTGATTAAGCTTATATGTATATATATATATATATGTGTGTGTGTGTGTGTGTAGCATTTTTCGCTGTCAACAACTCTTTGAAGGAACGTGAGGCTCATATCTCGATATACTTCAGAACTTTTCACACAAGCAGATTAAGCACACGCATCTTTCATCTCATTAAGATATCAGGAGTCAAAGATTTTCACGTGATGATGATGTGCTGGTGGAAAGAGACCACCGAAGAACCGCATTAAATATCGAATTATAGATGCATTACATAATATCCTTATAAAGAATCGATAAGATATTTTATTGTTTACAGCATGGTTTGTTAAAGTCTTTTCAGGTAAAATTTTTTCAACAAATTTTATTTTTATAAAAAAAGAACATAACATTTAATTAGGTGATCATTAATACCAAAAAAAAGTATAATACCATCCTTTTTTTATTTAAAATGGTATCAATATTCGCTGCTTTTTCCCAGTGTGAATATAGCTGAAGTCTTTTAAATCCTTCAAAGTGTTTTATTTTCTGTAGTTTCTATTTCAAGAAGATTCTGATAGTTCTCATTTAACATTTCTGCTTTCTGTGTACTTTAGCTGTTTTCAGTGAAACAAAAAATTAGGTGTAGGATAAATGGTGGCAAGAGAAAGTATGAATTTTAAAGGAGAATGAACATTTGGGATCGTATAGTGCAGCAAAACAGTTATTTACGTTGTCTTCTAAAATATTCAACATAAATTTTAGACTTGTTCAATAAGTTATACATTTTAATAGCTATTGGAAATCTTATGGCTCATAATTTTGGTTAATCAAATACTATATTTTATCATTTTCTTTGTAACAGAATTTTGATATAGTGGTGTTGAAACTCGTTGGTGAATGGCGACATCGTCATTTTACTATGGTTCAAAATTACAGTTCATCATTGAAAATTTTCTGTTGGCAATTTGTTAACCAAGCAATCCGGGTTCGGATCAGAAAAAAAAGCCAGATTACTGATAAATTGGCTAGTACAATGCATTAAACAATCAAAGTTATGTATTATTTTACAAAATTCAATACAATAGCATTACGCAAATAAGTGAATAATACGCGCTGAAATAATTTTTAAGTACCCAAAAGTTATATGTTTGCATTAACAGCCGAGATATTGTAAATTTTTTTTTGAACTGTTATGTAAAAGCCGGATGACTTAAAGATCGGAATCGCAGGTTCATGAGAGAGTAATATTAAAAGTAACCATGATACACACGTTTCCTATGAATTTCGAAAAATTGCTTCATTATTTTGTCACAGGTATAAATCATTTGGTAAAAACGTACACATTTTTAAACCGGTATTTTCGGTTATCGTCATTCACCATGTGCTAATCAAATATCAAGATGGATGTGCATCTTATTAATTAAATGAAAAGAAAATAAATTGTAGTAAATTTTATATATTGGCACTTTAATTTTGCTTAAAAGTGAGAGGAACTTTACATCATAAATACGATAACCTCCCCGGTCAACTTCCACCAACCATCATCTGTCTCTGACACCTGATCCTCCCCCTCTTCAAAATGGAACCACAAGTCGTCACAGAAGGCTGCTTTTTTTCCGGTGTCGTCATGCCAACAGAGTGATCCCTCGGGAAAACAAGCTCGTACTTTGGGACACAAATTTATTTCATTTAAGGCATCTCATCATTCACTCGAGGACGCCCAATATCACCGATGTTTATCTTTAAAATACTCTCCGAAATAGACAAAATTGTTATTCTCTAGTGTGAAATGTTAACTTCCGACACATGTACATTTAACCGTTACTGCTTTGGTCGCTTTCGGACGATCATACATTTTTTGGTAAGTGTTCTTTTTTTAATTATTTGCTGGTTTAAATATTACTATGCCGAAAGGAGGATTTATTTTTAATGAATGTTATGATAGAACCATACAGCCGACAATGACACCATCGTATCGCAAAAGATTACATCGTTTGGTTTTTTTTGTTTTAAGCTTTTTATTTTAGTGTGTGTGTGGCAACATTGTTACTTTTTCTTTTGGTTGAGTCAATTTTTTTAAAATGTTGTTCATTGTTGATAAAAGACTTAAACGTTAAAAGCTGTTATTTTTTATTTGTATTTCTTTATTCATCTGGCGATCTTATTTTAGATCATTTGAATTAGAGTTCTCCTTTTTATTCATCTATGATCTATTTAGATCATTTGAATAATATATTAGATTATTTTCAAAATAGCTCAAAGCACCATTTTAAGCTTCATTTCTATTTTTTTTTATTTACATTTCTTATGTCTCACAGACAATTTCGAATTCGAAATCGAAGATTGCAGATTCTAACTGTGAATCCAAACATGTTTATAACTACTAAAGGCTTATAAAAGAGGATTTGTTGTTTGTGGCGGAAGAAATTGGTGATACTACCTGAAAAGGTAAAATTTCTGAATTAAGATATTATTTTAAAGAAGAGCAAAGCGTATCTGGATGATCCAGAATTCGTGACAAATATCTTATAACAGCTGGGTGAGTGAACGAAAAACACAAAAAAGATGAAGAAAACAAAGGGAATATGAAGAAAGAGAAAAATATAAGAAAACAAGGGAATATGAAGAAAGAGAAAATATAAGAAAACACGAACTGAGTTACAGAGAACAACACAACAAAAGCAAGGTAGCTGAGTTTCAAAATACTATTATATCGGGTGCGAAAGAAATTTAATCTGCCAAAATTGGAATTTAGAGCAGTTTAAGGCGGCGTATGCGCGCGCCGCGCTACGGCAATGCCGCGATGCGCTGCGTTGCAAAGCGCGCTTGCCTGCGTACGGCTGCAGCGCGTGCAGGCAAACAGCGTTACGGCTTTTGGCGCAGCGTACGCAGCGGTATTGTGGTACGGCGAATGCGCATGCGGGCAGCTGCCCGGCGCACGGTTCAAAAGGTGGCAGTACGCGCGCGTTGCAGTGTATGAAACAGGTACGCGCCAGTACGGCGCAGGCAGGAAAGAACGTGTTTTCTTTCTAGAAACACTTGAGCCTGGACTGTTTTTCGTTCTAGTGACAGTTTGTCAGAGAGGCAAATATTTTAAGAGACAAACAATGCTGTTATGCTTGTTTAGTTAAAACCAAACCATACAGCTCAAGTTCTGCAAAAGCATTTTTAAAGTGTATAGCGTGTGGAAAGAAAACATGTTCCTCTTATGTGTGAAAATTCATAAATAAAGAACCAGACAAGAACGAGAGTAGAAGTTCAAATCTGAAATCACACCGTGTTCAATAACAACACTTCCAACCCTACAGGGTTTCAAACTTTCTTTGAAATAAAAAATGGTATGCGGTTAAAGAAGTTCATAGAGCAATAGATTCTGGGTCACAAAAGACATACGTTCTGAAAAAAAACGAAGTTGAACAAAATGATGCATTCAATCAAAAAAGGAAATCCTCAAGAATTCTTTGTTTGGTGGTGTTGAATCAGAAAAATATGAACACACTTATTATAGAATCAAATTATGAAACCCCTGAGAATAATATCACTCTGCAACATGGAAGCATTGACCAGATATCTATATGCGATAACATGCACTGTTAGTCCAGGTTCATGGATTACAGAGCTGTAGTAATGAAAATGAAGATCAGGTTGTCGGTGAGAAGCACAACCGTTCGCGCTTCTGGATCTGATGTAATCGGGAAGTCTGGGCGGATTGCCAGCGTAAAGTTTTTATCCTGTGGTTAATTGCCATGGAAATATTATTAAGGTTGACACTATCAGTAAAGTTCTGAGAGTGATTTCACATAGTATACTATGCTTACATAACTCCTTTTTGTAAAGAAATGGATATCTCTCTTGGTTATGGAGATTAGATGCCTTAGGAGCTGTTTATTGATCCTTCAGAACAAAAAACTAATGAGGAACGTCATAATGTTTCGATGGAATATATTTTTTTAAGGACTGTCTCGGTCGATGAAGATGGAAGATTTCTTTTGTCTGCCTATCGTGTTTGATGGACATTTGTTTGCCAGATAATTTTGATTTGCAAGAAAAAGGTAAAATGACAGCCCATAATCTCAAACGGGAAAATTTATTTAAAGAATACGGGGGAGATCTTTATGAAATGGGAACATGAAGGTATAATCGAAGAGTGTTCCAAAAGAAGAAATCAAGTCCCTTGTCACTATTTCACCCCATCGACATGTAGTAGCGAAAAACAAAACTACAAAGATTAGACCTGTTCTAATGTTTCACCAAAATAATGAAAAGGAACGGTCAAATTGTGAATGATTGTAGGTGGAAAAGGATTGTAAATTTGATTGGACTAATCCCTTTCTATACAACAAGGTTTCGAATGTATAAATATGGCGCAACAGCTGATATATAAGAAAAGCCTTCCTGCAGATACATCTGTAAAAGATGAAATTTTTGCATGATTTTGTGGTTCAGTAAAGAAGGTACATGAGAATTAGTACATTATCGTCACGAGTCGTATTGTGTTTCCTCAGTCCTTTCTGCTTGGGTCAACAATCCTACCTTTTGAACAACAAAAATTAGAAGAAACCAATCACAGAAGTGGGGAAGATGTCTGTTACTATACAAAATTAATGAACAGTTTCTATAGACACAATTGTTTGACTAGCCTAGAAAACCCTGTCAGACCTAAACAATTCATTAAAGTAGCCACTACTGAAAGTTCCATGAAAGAAGTAGAAATTTGATTACGAGGGTGGGGACACTCTTAACCCAATTGTCTCATACCAAATCCTACAAAACATCTTAGGGTGCACATTTGGGACAGAGCCAATATGGTATTCTTTTCAATAGATACTTCCGATTTTGGGAGAAGAAAAAGAAAATCACAAAAAAGAAATATCTTTTTCTATCGTTTGATAAAGCTCCTTAATTCCATTGGGTACCACTAATCCAGTGTTGTTGCAACCAAAACTCTTGAAGAAAATTTATGGAAATCTAAAAATTACTGGGATGAAGCAGGATCCCAAAACCACGTAAAGATTTCCTAAAATGAGTTGAGTGAGCTTCAATATTTGAAGCAAGTAAAAAGACACAAAGATGGTTACACTGATAACGGATTTGAACACATTCGTTGCATTTATTTAGCTTATCGGGCAACGGTTTCATTCTACTGTTAAATTCCTACGAGTGGGACACATCAGTGCTGTACATATTCAACTATACAAAGTAAAAGTTAGGATTGCCTTTGTGGGAAAGGAAACAACGATCGCAAGCGTTAGAGCTTGGTGCTACTATATCGGCTGCCTTTCTCCTCACTCTTTGAAAGACTTCACACGACAACGTTTATTTCTTGTACTGACTCAACCACAGTACTGGCTTACAAGAGAGAAGAATCTTGGAGTATATTTGTTCATAACCGTATTCAGTAAATTCGACAGCTGACCTCTGGTCAACTGGGAGACATGTAACGGGATCTTGAATCCTGCAGATCAAACCTAGCAGAGGTGTTCAGCGAAGCAACTATACAGTTCAAAATGGTGGAAGGCCCCAGCTGGGCGTATGCCACGCGTACGGCGTGTATGCTGCCGGCGCAAGTACCTGCAGCCTTAAAGGTTTGCCGCGCAGGCGTTTTTCACGCGTGTTGCGCGGCTTTGCTGCCGCGCCGCGCAGGTGTGCTTTGCCAGCAGCGGCAGCGTACGCTGCTTTGCCCGCGTATGGCGGTAGCGGTGCTGGCGAACACTGCTCTAGAGAGTTGAGTTACTGACAAAAAAATATTTGAGGTAACGGGAGTATAGATTATGCCGGTCCTCTCTTACTCAAGTTTGTTAGAAAAGGCATTGCTGTTTTATTTACTTTGTGCTATCTACAGAGTAAAGCAGTTCATTTGAATTGTCCAGTTCTTCTACCACAGATAATACTTATCCAAGCTTAAGACGATCTTACATTGCCAGAAGAGTGCAGATTTCAGTAATTTATATAGTGACAATGGTACGAACTTTTGTTGGAGCAAATAATGCCTTGAGAGCATTAGATTGAGTAAAATTGTTGTATATTCAACTTTCAGAAAATCACTTGAATTTATACCACCTACGCGGCATGGTGGGGTGATGTAGAGCGTGTTGTAAGAATGCTAAAAAGAGCTACTTCGACGAGTTTTCTTGGGGAAGTTCATTTAAATTATGAAGATTTTAACTATCTTGTGTGACAGTGAGTCAATAATCAATGCCAGTGTCATTGACTTACCTACAAAGATGATCCAAAATGAATTAATACCTTTGACCCCAGCAATGTTTATTCATTGAAATAGCAACAATAAACCCAGATCTAGATAAAGTGGATCGAACTTCTCTCAAGTTGGATAAACGCATCAAATATTTGCAGAAATTACGTGACGATCTTAGACAAAGGTTTAGAAATGAATATTCTACTCTTCTAGCAAATAAGGATAAGGAAAAGTGGTGTTTTAGAGGTGGAGATGTTGTGCTCTATTGGGCATGACAATGTCCGCCGCATTGATCACTTGGTGTTATTCAAGTTATCCCAAGAGATGGTGTTCTTTGTAGAGTTGAAGAATTAAACTGATACTCCCTTTCCAAGACTTTATCCTCCTTGAAATGTCTGCTAAAACTGAGATTGATGTTTTGAAAGCCAGGAGAAATCGAGTAGGTTATAAATATTCTGTTTACCTACCAAGGATATTCCACCTGTTGAGGACACTGATGATCTTAAGGTGATACACAATACAAAACTAAATTGGGAAGAACAGTAAGAATTCTCGCAAATTAGACTTGTGAACTCATGAACATATTTTTGACTTGTATGGAAACTGCAAGAGAAACTTAATGTTTTATATCTGTATTGCATATATTTGAAATTGGATTTATTTTAGAATTTAGTTGCAAAGTTCTATTGTAACCTTTCTTGCAAGGTGAGTATGTCGTATCACAAAAGATTTTCATATCGTTTGGTTTTTTTGTTTGTTTTAGTTTTTATTTTAGTGTGTGTGTGTGGCAAATATTGTTACTTTTTCTTTTGCTGAGTCAATTTTAAAATGTTGTTCATTGTTGATAAAAAGAAGACTTAAACGTTAAAAGTCGTTATTTTTCATTTGTATTCTTTTATTCACCCATGATCTTATTTAGATCATTGAGTTCTTTTATTCATCTGGCGATCTTATTTAGATCATTTGAATAATTATATGATTATTTCGTACATTTCCGCTAAATTATTTTAAGCCTATTTTATTTTTATTTACAACAACATTATTTTTAACTACAGGAAAGACAAGGATGAGTTACATTTCATATTCCTCACTACCTAAACTTACGGTTATATATTTTACCAGCCGAACTTGTTTTCAGCAACACAGTATTCGACAGAATCGCGGGCGTAGAATATGTGACTTGAATGCACTATAAAGAAGCTGCGCACGTAGGGTATAATTCAAACGCTTAATAAAAAAAATGAACTTATAACACGTTAAAATATGTATGATAGAAATAAACTTTGTTTAGATATAGACAGTTTTAAACATTTTGAACAATGAATACGTTGCACCAAATATTTAAAAGTTGATCAAGACATGAAGCTTTTTTGAATCAGGTTTCTCTCATGTCTGTTTGATATCGAAATAAAGTTTCCGAATTAAAGCTGAATGAATTTAAACAAACACGTAAGTGTGAACATTTTTCTAGAGAATCGCTCTTTTATTATGTGTTTTGAGCAGGCACAATGTATCCAATTGAGTTGAGTAAAATAAGAATAACAAAAATTCAATCATATAGTGATTTTTTTTAACAATGCTTGTTGAAATCATTAATAGTCATCGCCAATTACTAATGGGAAAAGGAGAATCGATAAATAACTCTATCGCTAGAATTGAATTCACTTAAAAATTTAAAAAAAAACAGTTTTATCGTGTTCCGAATTCATAATGAATCATTTTGTCCGTGAACAATAATTGTTAGTAAAAGATTAATTTCAGATTTTTCACTTTGAAGAACATTTGACGTTTAATTAAGCTATCTGATGTCTAAATCTCCTTTTAGTCACAAAAAAGGAAAGAAATCGCTTTTATCTTTCTAATTGAAATTATATACAACAAAAAAGTTGATTCATCTCTTCTGTCTGTATTGTATTCATTTTGGGTTAGTTACTGTCTGCACCTGAGTCTGCAGTTATTCCAACACCAAAGCCGTCACGCTACGCTGGCGCGCATACGCAACCAGCGCCAGCCACGGTGCGATGGCAGGCAGGCGCTGCCGCAGCTGCCTGTGCTGGTTTCGGTGTCGTATTGCCATTACGAAGCAATGCCGCAGCTACCGAAAATTTCGCAGCGTATCTTACGCGGCGGTACGGTACTTAACCGTACTCGTGCCCGCGAACAGTACTTTACCGGCAGATGCGGCGTTCAGCGCGATGGCGAATGACACCAGCCACCAGCGAAGTTTTCGCCTGGATGACGCAGCCGGGCATGGTGGCTGCAGTTGCTTGCAGTTCGTGCCGTGGCAGAGCGACGGCTTAAACATGGCTTCATACCACCGCCATTGCCATGCCGTGCTGTACGTTAAAATGAAAACAAGGCATTCCGCAATTTTCTGAAGAAAGGGCGTAAATTCGAACGGTACAAAAAAAAAAAAAAAAGATTTGGAAAAGCGTTGGAACGATTGTATCACCATAAAAGGTGATTAACAAAAGGTGTTATGTTGATGAATAAAAAAAAATTTTGCAAAAAAAATGTTGTTTTCAATTTTAGACTCGGGAGTTATTGATCGATATGTTATTTTTTTTTTTTTTTATTTTTTGTTCTTCGCGCTGTTGGATTGAATCAGAATATTTAAAGTTGAAAAGAAATTTCTTCAAAAATAGCTTTTGAATAATCTTTATACATGTATACCACGAATAAAATGAAAGTATGAAACTAATGAGATATTATGTTAAAATAATATATAAGCCTACGTTTTCAATTGACATATCTTAAACACTTAAGATAACATCTTGAAGACAAAAAAAGTTTTCAACATAGACACCTTCAATGCTGTCAACTCTGTTACTTTTTTAAATGTATTAATATAAAAAGAGACAATGAGTAATTTTAGCACACATATATGTATAGGGCCCCCCCCCCCCCCCCTTTTTTTTTCAACGACGCATTTAAGAAGAAAATCAGCCTTATTTGCTCGTAAAGAACATTTATACTAGAAATTTCGCAACATTTTCAATATTCATGTAGAACATTTGATAACTTGTCAAGTTAAATTAAAAAATATTTGTGATATAATTGTATATATATGATTTCCCTGTCTTACTTTTAGAGCTATTATGTGATGTTGGGGATTACAATTACTTGGATATCGAATCACTTCCTATGAACATTCAGTAAAAATTAGTGCTATCTCGTTTCAATAATCTTTTAAATAAAACATTATTTATTATTATTTTTTCGTTCAATTTATATTCATGAAGGTGCCTTTGGTATACTTAAGCAGTTATAAAAATATGTAGATAGTTATGCTCGCTACAAATAACGATGCTAAGAGGAAAAATTGCTATTTTTTTGTATCACTAATTAGTTTTATGTATTCCATCTTTATCAGTTACATTAAAAATAGAAAATACTTAAATGTAATTTAATTTTTTGTTAATCATTTTTTTTTTGTTATTATGACTCAATATATTAGTGCAATTTTTCTTTTCTTTTGCGAGCCTTGCCATTTTATCTAACGTCTTTCCTTGCGAGAATTCTTTCCTGTGTTTGCTGGGATGTTATCTCGTGCAGCTTCGACGATAAAACGTATTTCTGCGGCTTCACTTTCGTCCAGCAGCTGCTGATAGTTCGTGTGTGCGATAGTTGAAGTGCCGATGAGTAAATACACGTGAACTTTCATCTTTTGATTCAACTTAGTCTTGAGAAATATTTATTATCCAATTTATTTTCGCTTTAAAAAGTTTTTTTCTTATTATTAGGATTGCATCCGGGTCTATGTCACGTCTGTTTTATCGAAACGAATTAAGTTTTCGCTCCTGAATTGGTAACAACTATTTTTAATACATTTAATACATGAGTGAGACGAACACACACACACACACACACACATGTATGTATATATATATATATATATATATATATATATATATATATATATATATATATGTGTGTGTGTGTAGTATCTTCATATATAATAATATATATATATATATATATATATATATATATATAACAACGCATAATAACCTTAACAATAATGTGTATAATAATAATATATGTATATGTAATAATATATATATATATATATAACAATGATGATGTGTTGATGATGATGATGATACAGTAGTAATGGTGGCAGTAACGTAGCCAATATTTGGCCATGTAATATTGATGAAAGCCAACATGTGTATGTAATGGCCAATATTGTTGATGACATATATATATGTATGTGTAACAATGTAATAATAATAGCTAATGTGTGTATGTGTGTGTATATGTAATAATAATATATATAATATATATATATGTAATATTGATGATGATGATGTATGTATATGTAATGTATAATATATGTAATGGCAGCTAATGGCATAATGTATGTATATATGTATATATCATCCTAACATGTGTATGTATGTAATGGCGTAACCAACAATGTGTCAGCATATATAACCATATATATATATGTATAACAATGTTATCGTATCAATGTATGTATATGTATGTATATATATATGTATGTATGTATATATATGTATATATCATCTATATATGTATGTATATATATGTATGTATATATATACATATATATATATATATATATATATGTGTGTGTGTGAGTGTGTGTGTGTGTGTTGTTAAAGTAAATGAATAAAAAATGTGGTTTTTAAATTTAGAAACGCATTAATGCACTCGCGACAGCTATAAACTAAGAAAAATGATTTTTTTTCAGTTAAAGTCGTGCTTCCTAATTTTAAAATCAATATTAAATTTATTGTGAAGCTTAAGTGTTACATTTTTTTGTTCCTGTGTTTATAGTATTGGTATGACATCCAAAAGCTAGTTGCAGTACAATTTTTTTTTTAATTACTTGCACAAGTAGTTTAACTATCGTACATTTTGTTATTTTGTGTTAATAAGGTATTGAAGTTTATTTATGATGATTTTTAATTAAATAATCGATCAAATTTTTTTGAAACTATTTTTCTTAGGTTTCTCTTTTAAAACTATTTTTCTTCTAACAAACTATTCTTCTTTAAAACGATTTTTCTTCTAACTTCTTCATTTATCTTTTTTTTTTTTTTTTTTGCTTTTTTAGCGATTTCGTATTTTGCATAGAACTTTACTTTTAGATATTCGTTTAGTAATTAAACCAAAACAAAAAAACTGTTTTTCTTGTCGATCCTATCCTACCGGAATGCAAAATTATGAGGTCCGTCGCGAATAACTCTCGTGCTGCTGAATGAATGCTTAATGAATGAATGAAATTAATAAACGTGAATCGATCGGTCAACTCATAGGAATGAACGTCTGGAAACTGAATGAATACTTAAAAGTAAATGCATTTGTATCTGGTCTGGCCAATTAATTATTACATTTCATAAGATAATAGTTTCTTTTTAATGTTTTCAATCGTAACTAAGGCCACGGTTGCCTAGGTGTCGAGCTCGCGGCCGGCGTTGTTTGTCATCGAGTCTTGATCCCATTAAAGATGCTCCATGTAGCAAGGATGTTGTACGTAAAATGTGTCGAGATTCCAAGTTCTCCTGTTGGTGTGGTGTGGAAGTTGGGAACGGGAAGTGCAAGCCAAGGTATCATCCTCGTCATCTGATCGAGGTTGTCGAGGTTCGTCGCTTATAGCATTCATGTTGTTTTTAAGTGCGGAGTTAATCAATCAGTCAATAACAGTTGTAACTAATGAGCACATCTTCTTATGTGCGATTAATTAGTTCTGCTGAACCGGAAAATACTGACTGTCATAGCATCACTAACGATGACTTCAAAATTCACGAGCCTCAAATTCGTCAAACCGGTTAATAATTTGTGTCGTTTAATTCATTCATTGTGCAAAGATAAATAAATAAACTCCTTTCGATTGAATTCACTGTCAAACACGTTATCTATAAATCTAGTATAGAAGCAACATTGCGTTTTTAAAAATGCATTTAGCGGTCAATTACGTTCATGTGATTTCGACACTCCATTAAAAACTGATACCTTTTTGCCTTAATTGAACCAGATGTTATCGGTGTTAAACATAATATCGCTTGGAAGTACGTTGTTGCTTTAATGGGTGCTTCTGTTACTATCGTCTTGGCCTTCAGTGTGTGTCAGTTGCAAGGCTGTTTTGCGGAATCTTCGTTTGAAGGTTAAGAGCTGTTAAGAAAGAAAATAAACTTTCAAACTATTGGAGGAGTCGTGTCCTTGTTCGTGAAACAGCCCGCAAAAATATAATTGTCTCTTTCGAGACAATTCAAGCGGCGTCTCTCTTATAATTGTTACGTTCATTTTCCTTTTGTCAAGTATTTTTTCATCTAGACTATTGGATAATTTGAGTAGTAACATGTTGGAGAGAGTGCCATTTCTCAGTTGATAAAATTTGTAAATCAGTTTGAATTTTTATTTTGAATATTAGGTTTTCTTTTTTTTGCAGACACACTCCTTGTTTAATGTGAATGAAGGTTATTCATATGTTTCCCCTTTGTTATATATATATATATATATATATATATATGAAGAATCGTTATTCATATGTGTGCGCCTCAAGTTTTTTTTTTCAACCTTTGTGCTTCCTTTGGCTGATGATTCCGTTTATTGTTTTATTTCTCTTACTTCATCTTTGGCAAATAATTTTCCTATTCTTCCTTTTAGTCTATTTTTTAAACAACGAAAGTACGTGCTTATTAGATTCTGATGCATATATCTGCATAATAAAAATAAATAATTGTTTACAGAATGCAGTTAAAATATCACTCTTAAATACAATTTTTCAAGGTGATTTTATCATGAATTTTGGAATAACATTTCTTACTTGAAGGAATTGTCAAAAATCTCTTAAATTTTTGCCAGTATTGTTAAAATGTTCGCTGAAAAACATAAAATAAATAAATAAATAATCGCATTATTGTTGCGATATTGTTGATACTCGAATATATTAACCTATTTAATATTATCTTCTTGTTTGTAAAATAGTTCTTTTAGAAGATTCCCCTTTTTTTATAATTTTTTTTTTGTTTTAACGAAATAAAATTATTGGACCTTTGATATCTTAAATCGGAATTGGTCTTAAAATCCTCCTTTGGCAAATTTCGAACTATTTTCGTCATCCAATAATGATTCTTATTTTGTCTCGTGCTAAAAAAAATTTCGGTCCATTGCCAATAGTCTTCATTGAATGAAAATCAAATGTGGCATTAAAAGATCTTTTCTGATAACTTTTCCTCGTAATACATGCACGAGGACCTGCGTCTTATCATTAAGATTTGCGAGAAATCGTTTTCTTTTTTTACTAAGTATTGATTAATGACAGACAACAATGTCGTGGTTTGACTTGAAATCGAACACGAGAGAGTCGATTGCGTTGCTCCGATGTATTTTTACGCAACGAAAGTTGTTAAAAACCAGATCCTCTATCCGTGTTCCTCTATCGTAACTGTGACCCACTTGCAATCCTCTATTATTTTTTATATTAGACTTTCTCCTTCCGCTTCCTCGATGTTACCGATTCCAATTTTTCTATCCTGAAAATTTGGTCTGAGCTCGTACTAAAATAATATGGTGAATGGAAACTGGATGTATTCATTTTTTAATCGTACTGTGCAATTTTGAAACAAATACATTTTTAATGATAATATATATATCCACGATAAATCTGTTTCATAAATGAATAAAAGGTTCTTGAATACAGTAATAAAATACTTTTTTTACCAACAAAAAAAAATCAAATTAAAATCTATTGTCATTTACTTGAATGTTTTTGGATAAAACGTTTTTTCTCGAGACTATAACGAGCATCCCGAAATTTTTTTAAAACTTAATTATAAATAAATTTAATTCCTGCGGTTGTTTGAATCATTTCCAAAATGAGAGATGATTAAAAACTTGACTGAAACGTTGCAAGCGGCGATTTTGATGTGACATTTTTAATTCGGTTGACCAAATTTTTATTCTAATTTTTTTTAAAATACGTTTCTTTGCGATAGGAAATAATTTCATAATTATATTGTATATATTTCATAATTATATAGTATATATTTTATAATTATATAGTATATATTTCATAATTATATAGTATATATTTCATAATTATGTAGTATATATTTCATGATTATATTTCAAAAATAAGATCATAATTTACTGGAAAACACTTTCTTCTACAGAATTTAGGTTGATTTGAATTATTTTGTTGTTAATAATAATTGTCATATATGTGTCAGAATTTATCTTAATTTCGTTACAAAACTTAGAATTTGAACGAATCTTTCAAATTTTTATTGTTTTAAAATTTAAAAACGTTTCCCCCTAATTACTTGGTGAATTTCACTTAAGTTATTTTTTATCAATTGAATTATTTTATCAAAAAGGCAACCCATTTTCAAAACACCGCGTTTGTAGTTTGCATAACTGTATATTTCTTCTTTTATTTTAATCGGTTTATTCTAAATGTTTGTGAAAAATGCGTTTATTCGGAATTAGTGGACGTGAAATATTGCCCCTGAATCATATTTAAGAGGGTTTTTTTCAAGCATGTGGGGAAGAGAGCAAATTCCATTTCTCTGTCTCAAATCAAAGCTGATGCTGTTGCATGGAATATGTACATCAGATACGTAACTGAATCTTGATCTATAGCCTTTTAAAGTCTTATGTGCGGTCTTCTGAATGAATTGGAATTTTGTTTATTTCTTATCAATATATTTTTATTCGCTTTGAACTATTCATTTAAATGTTTTATCTGATTATCACCTTTAGTTGAAACTTTACTCAATTACAAATATTTATTTTGATGCGATGGTATTAAGAAGTATATGAGGGAGGATTCGAAGATGGTTGTTCCGGATTAATTACATAACAAAAAGTTTAACAGATAGTAATCTCTTTAAAGGAAAAAATAGTGCAAGTCTATCGGTATTAAATATCGATCAAATAAATATTCGTGCATGTTGAGATGTGAACTTCAAGAGCGATTTTGTCGAGTATTTTACCATTATATTCTCAATAGATTTTAGAGGGCTCTATTGTCACCCTTAACATTTTCAGTAATAAATCAAATGTTTCCCAATAACCTATGTGGCATTTACACAACTATTTTGAATTTTATTATAGCATTCTAAGTTGTATTTTTATTGAATTTAACTGAACTAGTTTTATCTGGACTCGTTTTTATTCGAATAATAAAAGCCGAGACTCTATATCAGCCCGTAATAACAATAAGTGAGAGGACTCCTGTTAATGGGAAATACAATTCTTTTTAATGATATAAAGGTACTATCTAATAATGATCTTCATATAACTGTCCAAATCTTATCTCAAATCTAAGAGAGCTCAAGATATTATGTATGAAGTACTCACAGGGGTCTATATAAATAACTATAAATAAGGTGGACGATCGTGAAATTTTCCCGCAAAAAGGGGCACATACATTCGTTTGGAAACGCGTATTACATGAATTACACCTTTTTTGAAATTTATTACGGTATCTTTTCATTTATAGACATCCGCCCCTGAATTGCCGATTGACCTCTGAACGTGGAAAATGATAGAGGATTTTTCCAAACACTTGGGATCAAGTAATAAAACTGTTTATTTTGATCGCATCTGTTTTAATTTCGAAATGCGTAGTCTTTGTTGTCGTAAAAATACTTTCACAAGAGTTTTGATCGAAGTTTACTTTTCTGTCTATAATCGTAATATTGAGGATGAATTGTGTAAGGTTGAAGAATTTTTCGAAATTGAAATCCAGTAATGTAGTATTGTTAAATATTAAATGTTGAGTCAATCTTTTGCCGGATAATTGTTCTAAATTTCGCAAATAGAATTTAGTTCAACATTCATTAATTCTTTCAGCTAATTATCTTACTTGTGATTCAAGTGATTATAATTTCTTATGTATATGAATTATTAAATTAGTAAAATGTTTAGGCTAAACAGTATAAATATATTATTTATGCTACAAATATAAATTAATGAAACTTTTCATCATTATAAATGCAAAATAACGGGTTTAAAGGAATGGAAAAGATATTTGCCTTAAATGCAAGAATTAAATTTAAGAAAAATCCGACCTAATATAAATGTTGATTAGGTACAATTATGTTCCAAAATGCGACTAAACTTTTGTTACTTTTATTCATTTTTTATTATCGAACTGAAAGAAAAAAATTCCAAAAGAAAGAATTAGAAATCAAATGTCGGAGAGTAGTACCCATGACCATGTGATCCCAAATTCCTGCATTGATTATCGCAACATAAATTTTTAGTAAATTTGAAATTCAGAAATCTTTTGCTGCATTTTCAGGGCTTCCGCATTGGTACTTTAGGTATGCATAAATGCATGAATCCGTTACTAATTTACATCCTTCTGTTACTGTTTTCAAAGAGTTGTGCACGTGATTGTTTTTGTAACTACACTGATTGCCACACTGTAAAGGAATATCCATACATTTAATTCCAGTGATGAAATTCATTATGTTTCATTTTGAGTAGAATAGAAAAGACGCCGAATTTTTAAATTATGCTTTTTTTTTCAGTCGTTACGCTCTTGTAGTTAAGAATTAAATATTCAACTAGTAATACATCGTGTTTAATATATATAGATTTTTACGTATTTAATAAAGTGGATAACAAATTAGAATGTTTCTACTTGATTGATGGATTGTTTAGTAACGTCACATTTAGAAGCGACGCGAGGCCTGTTGCTAACGGACCTTGTCGTTTTGAACCTCTGTAAGTGACAAGGACGACACCTGAGCTGGAACCCCACCCTTCAAACTTCCAGACTACTACGCTAGGAGGACTTGAAACCTCAACATATTTTCTTTGCACCAGCCTCGCTACGCGGCGGGTCCTTGGTGGTATCTAGGCTCGAACCCCTCGACTCGACTGAAGAATGTCTCTCTGCTAGAGTTAATTTATCATCTTCATAATATATCTGTTAAATCCGTATAATACTATGGGATTCGCTTTTTTTTTCATATCATTTTGTATTCTGCTCTCCCTCTACCATTTGGACCATATTTGTTTTACAAAATAAATAATAATTGGAATTAAAAATATAGGAGTTAAAAAAGGTAGACTACAAAAGGTAGGCGAATTTAGGTTGGAACTAAAAAAGAACTGCATTTTTTTTATAAGCTTGTTCGCTAAGCTGTCTGAAGGAGGTAGATTATTGAAATAGACTCCGTGAGAAATCAATTGAATTGAGTTCCCACGTGTAGGAGATATTGCTATTCCATGATAAGAGTTGTTGATAATAGCGAGTCTGGATTTGTAGTCGCAATTTACACTTGTTTTCCCTAATTATATAATGGCTTAGTGTATTTTGTTCATTTCAAGCTGGGAATTATTTTTGTTGTCATTTTGTTTTCCATTGTTGACAGCTGTTAATACGTTTAATTTTTCAATTTTAGTTTTTGAGCCTGTGAATAAATCTGGCCATTTTATTGAAACATATTATCATTATCATATTTGATTCAACAGCCCAGGGTTGGTTAAAGTCTTCTTTCAAGACTCCTCATAGACAACCTGACTTCTTCCTGCCTCTACCCAATTACCTTAAAATCCGATTCAACCATCGTAGTTTTTGTCTTCCTCTTTTCCGACTATTGCAATAAAAATCTTCTTTACTGAATTTTTTTCATCCCCTCTAACAATATGAGAAGATCACTTTAATCGCTTAACTTTAATACATTGAATAATCTATCAATGTATTAAAGCTAAAGCGTTATCTGCTATGCAAATTTATTACGATTAAAAAATCTGTAAATTTTAGAATTCAAACGTCTTCGCCAAACGCATTTTCCCTGACACCACCGAAAATATTTCTTAGAACCTTTCTCTCAAAAAGGTGGAAACTTATCAGTAACAGTAATTTCACAGAAACTCTATAATATATTTACCATTTTTCTGTTGGAAAAACTTTTAAATAATAAAACTTGCCCTCAGTCTTAGCTCTCTCTCAAGCGTAAGCTCAAGAATTGTTTCTATAAAATCTGGAAAATAGGACTATAGCAGCGAAGTGAAATAACTTGACACTTTCCACTTGGTAGAACGTGAAATTTTCCGAGACTGAACTACCAAATCGGGTATTGCCGTATTTAAGGGTCAAAAATATCAATTGCAATTAAAAATAAGAAAATTTGATGTCGTTATCTTGCTATGCAAATTTATTACGATTTATAGAAGCAAACAATCTTCACGTGCCCGATAAAACGCGCAACATATAATCCTTCTCTGACATACTCAAATACGTTATTATTTTTTTGTAACCAAAATGAGCACTCTTTCGGAATCTTTTTCTGATGGGACTCTTGCAAAATCCAACAGACACACTGGCAGAAACCATGTGCACCATTCCCCTCACGCTTTTCTTCCACATTGTCCTAGCATCCTCTGGGGGAAGGTCACGTGATTTCCGCATCTTTTGAAGGTCTCTCCACCACCTGGAGAAAAGGAGAGAATTCCTTTGTCCGTTCCACTACACTATTGATTGCTGCCCTGCTTACGTATGCTGTTAGACAGCTGATCAGATTGTCGCCTTCTGTTTACCCATTTGTAAATGTTCGCTTTTCTCTTCTTTGTTTTCTCGTCTAAAAATACAGCAAAGCTTTATTTTAAAGCTATCTTCGCTGGACCTACACTTGGCACATTCTTTTAGGTAGAAAAATAATATTACATTTGACTTCAGTACGGAAGGAGATATTTATATTACGGCCTGAAATGCTCTTACGCCAAGTTCAGTATTTCGCCAACTTTAATTTTATTTCCGAATGTAGCACTCAGAAGTTACACGAGGACTATTGGTGAACGTAATTTCAGGTGAAGTGACGACCTCCTCTTTAAACTTCCATATATCTTCAACTTGAGGACATTGACCCTGAACGAATTTGACGTGTATCAACCCCGCTACATAATGAGTTTTTAGTAAGATCAAGACTCGTCGAAAACTTAACGCCGACCACGAGCTTGCAACCAGAGCGGCTGCATTGGCTAAAATAATAAGTGCGGCCTAGCGTGACAATCGATATGAGGCATAAAAATCATCATTGCAAAAAAAGAGAATCCAATCGGACTTTACGGCATCAGCTCTATTCATATAGATGGAAATGTATCAATTAATATGAATGCATATTGCCATTGTATGGAAATACGATAGATAAATGTAATTTACTAAGTAAAATATCATGGAGCGAAATGATATATCTTGAGATCAATATTGAATGAAACTTCATTTTATTTGTATACATAATCTGCGATCCAAACGTCGCAATATTCTATTAAAAAAAAAAAAAAAAAACCCTACAATTCCGGGATTTTTTTCTTTCACATTCATAAAACTATCATCATTTTTTTTTTAATATTTATTGCCACCTCCGTACAACTAACAGAGAAACTATTTAAAAAAAAAAATAAACCGAGAACTATTATTTAAACTTGTAAAGTTACAGAGTAGCAAAATTTTTTCCCTGTTCATGTAGCAAGGACACAATTTAATACACTCATCATTTCTGCTTGAATTCATTCCTTTTCAATATGTATCTTGTTTTATTTCACATATCTGAAGATCAAATACATTTTTACTTTTGTATGTTAAAGCTGAAATATACATATTTATTTAATGTTTCTAAATTTAAGGTCTCGGTATTTAAAAGAATACACACACACACACACACACACACATATATATATATATATATATATATATATATATATATATATATATATGTTATATCTGTGTGCGTGTGTGTAAAAAATAAATCAAAAAATCAGTGAAATTTAAATTTTTGTAATTTGAAAGATTTGAAAAGCCAATTTTTTTTAAAAGGACAGACAAATGGAAAATAATATACTTTATGTTGTAATAGGCTATAGACTGTTCATGCTTTACATTGCTTTCTTTATTATTGGTTTTATTAATATTCTTATTTTTGGTTTAATTAATATTAATTTTTATTGGTTACGGTTTTTAATTTGTGTTGCAATATTTTAGACGATTAATTAAGTGTTAATTGATATTTTGTAGTGAAATTGAAGATGTTCAATATGATTACCTTTTTTCTTGAGGTTAAATTTCTGAATTTGCTGATTTTTGGTTTGCTACCATCATTTTTATAATGTAATTAATTCACTGAAGTGTGATGGCTTGATCAATAATCACCGGTAAAAACGCACATTATTCCATTCCAAAGTATAAAAAAGTATTCATTATAAATTTTCCATTTTTCTAAGTTTTGCTTTTCTATCGCTTTGCTTTATTTTAAACGGTTTGGTTCGTTAATAGTTTGTTTTGAATTTTAGATTGCTTAGCTATTTAAGTAAATTTTGCTTTGATTTCTATAAATATTAATTTAATTATTATTGATTTCCTTAAATATTTAGTTTTTCTCTTATTTCATGCTTTAGTTTTGGATATTCTTACAGTGTCATATGTTTGTGAAATGCACTACTTGAGTGTGTACACACACACACACACACAACACACACATATATATATATATATATATATATATATATATATATATATATATATATATATATATATTTATATATATGTACACAAATTGTATATTATAATTGTTATATATATGTACTTTTACTTTAATATTATGTACACAAATTGTTATTACGATTGGAATGTTTTTCTGTATGAAAAAGGGCTCCGAGTTCGAACTCTGTCCATTGATTCAGAGGTTGCTTTTCATGAACTGTGAGTGCCTAACATCAAGAAAAGATTCACGAACTCGTAACACATTTTCCAATTGAAAAATGACCCAATATTAACAGAAGCTCATGAGATTATGATTCATATCCATTTTTTTATATTGTATTTAGAAGTATTCATTTTTAGTCTTTTTCTCCCCCCCCCCTTTGACGTGTGAAAGTCATATTAGGAATACAATATAGGAAATGAAATATGGGATGTTTTTGAAACCGGAAAAAAATGAATTGATTGAAACATAAAGGAATAATATTGTAGAGTGTATTGTTCTGTATCAGATATTGAAGCCAGGATGTTGAGAAATTCTTCTGTGTGAGAAAATATGCCCTGAGTCATATTCTCTAAAATTAAATATTGCCTTAATTGAGTTTGTTCAGGAAGAGGATGTTTTGATAAAGATCGCACCTGCATTTTACTATGTAATCTAACTGAAGTAACAGCCACTTGGTAGTTGATAAACGTGGGTTCGATTATCTGGAATCCGACATATGGAATAAATGGGCATGTAGTTAAGGCTTAGAAATCCTCAAGTAGGTTGCCTCACTCTATTGCAACTGCAATAGAGTGAGGCAACAGTGCTTATAAAGCTCAGGGTATGACATGAATTCAAAGCAAATTGGAAATAAACTTTATTTATATATATAAAAAAAAAGAATGCTTATAATCCGATAAAAATAAAGTTATGGAATTTTTTGTTGGCATTCCATTTACGGTAGATATTAAAATAACTTAAAATTATTTTTTTAATAAAATATAGACTTTTATTAAAGTACTCGAATTATGTTATATTAATAATAATACAGGGACATTTTGAACGATATGTTTTTGATTCGAAGCATATATACATGCGTGTTATTACTCAAACTTGAAGAACAGTTCAGTAAGTTCAATAAAATAAAATATTTTCTAAAGCTTTTCGATCATTTTTCATCCAGTTTTTAAAGCTAATATTTGTAAATTCACAAGTATTTATTCTCTGATCTTTTATATGACTTTCAGTAAATGTAAACTTTTTATTTGCTTGAAATAGAAAATATTTCAGTAATCAATGCCTTTTTCGGAATTTATTTCAAAATAAGAAGAGTTTTTATAAACTCTTATTCTTTTAAATACGTTGTCAATTCACCATTAAAGATAACTTATTTTATTGCTGTAATAAATTTTCAAAATTGTCTAAAATATCATTCAATTATAAATATTCTCTTTAAAAGTATTGTTTTGAAAGTCACAGATTTTGAAAAACTCTTTCATTTCTGGATATAAAACGCACAATCGCATCAAAAGGAATTTTAATTGCTATAGCTAAGATATATTTTTAAAAATTCTTTAAAATTCTTCTATCAAAAAACGAGTTAATGCTTCAGTTTTAGTTCTGTTTAATTGCGAGAGAATACGTATTATTAAAAAAAAGTCTGAAATCGAATTACAAACCAACTCCAAATTGTATTGTGAAAAGAATGGCGTTATTATTAAAAAGATCGTGCTGAGGAATTTTCATTTGTACTTTTTAAAGGTTACTCGCTTCGTAAATTTGAAATCAATGGAAAGAAAACGTTGAAGACTTTTCTCTCATAAATCTCGCAAAAAAAGGCGGAATAATAGATAATCCATGTGCTGTGCGACTGCAACATAGTCTCCTGAACAAACGTTGAAAAGTTTTGACACTAATTATGATGCGAAACAGAGTAAGGAGATGATAATGGTGAACAAATCATCCACGAAACAAAAAACGCATTGTAACTAGAACACGACGTTGTTGTAAAAATACGTGACAAAAAGTAAGAGGTAAATGTGCCTAATAATTTACGATCTTTTTATAAAATTTCTACACGTGGTTAGAAAACTCAAAGAAATGAGACATTTTTGCATAATAATTACACTTTTGTTCTCTAAGAAACGGTTTTTTGTATAAATAGATTGAAAATAATATATTCAATTTATTTTATCGCCTATTTTAGAAAGAATGGATAAAGAATGTATAAAAGTTTTGAAATGAATTCAAATTTTCCAAAGAATATTGGTTTAAACATTGAGAGCGAATTCTTTAATTGCCTCCTAGTGAATTTGCATTTGCCTATTTTTAGAGTAACGAACAAAATCTCTGTGTTTAGCTTTGCTTTTGTTTTCTTGTTAATAAAAGTTTCACTGGAAAATGTTTCTGTAATGCTAATTTATATATTTCTAATTTTTGTTTGATTGAAATAAAATATTTTCACAGTAAATACAACTTTTACTTAACAAGTTTCTCTTTATGTTGTTATACACATATCGTAATACATTTATAAGCATGCTTCTTAATATTTGTCAAGTATGTAAAAAAAGATTAAACATTTGTTTCCTCGCTTTTTTTCGTGTAGAAATTAATAAAATTTTGCACAAAAATTTGTACGTGCAGAAGTCAAAAATTATTTGGATTAACCTTTAACTTTGCTTTATATGCGTGTGTCACGATATTTTCTGCAATTCGACTCACAAATTCATTTAATGCTTATACATAATTCACAGTTATTTTTAGTTCACTACCCTGGTTTCTTTCTAAGATTTTATCTCAAAGCAAAGCATGTTTTAGCATCTCTCTGTAGTAAATTATTGTGATTGCTTATATGTATATATATATATATATGTGTGTGTGTGTGTGTGTGTGTGTAGCATTTTTCGCTGTCAACAACTCTTGAAGGGAACGTGAGGCTCATATCTCGATATACTTCAGAACTTTCTTATATTGTCACTGCATTTCAGTTGACAAGGCGCACACGCATCTTTCATCTCATTAAGATAATTTAGATGTCGCGTGATTTTCACGTGATGATGATGTGCTGGTGGAAAGAGACCGAAGGAACCGCATTAAATATCGAATATAGATGCATTACATAATATCCTTATAAAACACTGATAAGATATTTTATTGTTTACAGTACGGTTTACTTGTTGTTTTCAGGTAAAAATTTTCAACAAATTTTTATTTTGTTAAAAGAAACATAATATTTAATTAGGTGATCATTAATAATTAAAAAAGTATAATAATTAATTTTTTTTACTTAAAATTATATCAATATTCATGCTTTTTTCCTAGTGTGAATATAGCTGAAGTCTTTTTAGTCTCAAAGCGTTTTATTTTCTGTAGTTTCTATTTCAAGATGATCTGTGAGAATTTCATTTCTAACGATTTCTGCTTCGTGTATTCTCGGCTGTTTTCAGTGAAACAAAAATTAGGTGTAGGATAAACAGGCAAGAGAAAGTATGAATTTTAAAGGAGAATGAACATTTTGGGATTCGTTCATGAAACAGTTATTTTACGTTGTCTTCTAAAATATCTAACATAATTTTATCTGTTCACAATAAGCTATACATTTTAATAATATTGGAAATCTTATGTACTAATTTATTAATCAAATACTATATTTTATCATTTTCTTTTGTAATGAATTTTGGATATAGTGGTGTTGAAACTTACAGAATGAGCATCGTCATTTTACTATGGTTCAAAATTACAGGGTCTATCATTGAAAATTTTCTGTTAAGTAATTTGTTAACTAAGCAAACTAAAACTACAGTAATCCGGCATTTATCGGACCAGAAAAAAAGCCAGATTACTGGATAAATCATTAAAAATAACGCATTAAACAATCAAAGTTATGTATTATTTTACAAAATTCAATACAATACACATGCAAATAAAGTGAATAATACGCGCGAAATAATTTTTAAGTACCCAAAAAAGTTATATTTTGCATTAACAGCCGACATTATTTCGTAAATTTTTTTTTTGAACTTGTTATGTAAAAAAGCCGGATGACTGGCAAGATCGGAAATCGCAGGTTCACAGAGAGAGTAATATTTTTTGAAAAGTAACCATGATACACACACGTTTCCTCAAGTGAATTTCGAAAAATTGCTTTCATTATTTTTGTCAATGGTATAAATCATTTGGTAAAAAACGTAACATTTTTAAACCGGTATTTTCGGTTATCATTCGTAATTGAAAGTATAATCAAGATCAAGATGGATGTGCATCTTTTATTAATTAAATGAAAAGTTTGAAAAATAAATTGTGTAAAATTTTATATATTGGCACTTAATTTGCTTAAAAAAAGGAGAGGAACTTTACACTCTATAAATACGATAACCTCCCGGTCAACTTCCACATCAGAATACGAACATTCCACAACCATCATCTGTCTTCTGATACCTGATCCTCCCCCCCCCCCCCTCTTCAAAATGTGGAAACTGTACGTCGTCACAGAAGGCCGTTTTTTCCGCGTCGTCATGCCAACAGAGCGATCCCTCGGGGAAAACAAGCTCGTACTTGGGGACACAAATTTTATTTCATTTAAGGCATCTCATCATTCACTTGAGGACGCCTAAATATCACCGGATGTTTTTACATCTTTTGTAAAATACTTCCGAAATAGATTGCAAATTATTCTCTAGTGTGGAAATGTTAACTTTCCGACACATGTACATTTAACCGTTATTGTTGTCGCTTTGGACGATCATACATGCAGGTGTTCTTTTTAATTATTTGCTGGTTTAAATATTAGCTATGCCGAAAGGAGGATTTATTTTAATGAATGTTGCGATAGAACTATACAGCTGACAATGACAACTGTATCGTATCGCAAAAGATTTTCATATCGTTTGGTTTTTTGTTTAAGTTTTTATTTTAGTGTGTGTGTGTGGCAACATTGTTACTTTTTCTTTTTGGTTGAGTCAATTTTTAAAAATGTTGTTCTATTGTTGATAAAAGACTTAAACGTTAAAAAGTCGTTATTTTTATTTAGAGTTCTTTTATTCATCTGGCGATCTTATTTAGATCATTTGAATTTAGAGTTCTTTTATTCATCTGGCGATCTTATTTAGATCATTTGAATAATTATATGAGATTATTTCAAAATAGCTTCCGCTAAATTATTTTAAGCCTATTTCTATTTTTTATTTACATTTCTGGCGTCCGCTACAGGACAATTTCGAATTCGAAATCAGAAGATTGCAGATCTTTAACTGTGAATCCAAACATGTTTATAACTACTAAAGGCTTTATAAAAGAGGATTTGTTGTTTGTGGCGGAAGAAATTGGTGAGATACTACCTGAAAAGGTAAAAATTTCTGAATTAAGAGATATTATTTTAAAGAGCAAAGCGTATCTGGATGATCCAGAATTCGTGACAAATATCTTAGTAACAGCTGTGAGTGAACGAAAACAAAAAGATGAAGAAAAACAAAGGGAATATGAAGAAAGAGAAAATATAAGAAAACAAGAAGAAAAACAAAGGGAATATGAAGAAAGAGAAAATATAAGAAAACACGAACTGGAGTTGGCGAGAATCAACACAACAGTGCCAAGTGTAGCCGAGTTTCAAAATACTATTATATCGGGTGCTAGAAAGAAATTTAATCTGCCAAAATTGGAATTTAGACAGTTTAATGGCGATATTAAGGATTGGCTACAATTTTGGAGCCAATTTCAACATATTCATAATGATGACGAAATCGCGCCAGAGAATAAATTTCAGTACCTTGTTCAAGCGACTGTAAGTGGCTCGAGAGCCAGAGAAGTAGTAGAAAGCTTTCCAGCCACAGCAGCAAATTATTCAAAAGCAGTGGATTGTTTAAAAGCACGATTTGGTAGAGATGAATTATTAGTAGAAGTTTATGTAAGAGAGTTATTAAAATTGATAATCTCGGTTCAGAAACATGAGAAAATTTCGATGACTTCTCTCTATGATAAACTCGAGTCATATCTAAGAGCTTTAGAGACTTTAGGAGTGACTACTGACAAATGCGCTTCAATTCTTTATCCCATGGTTGAATCTTGTTTTCAAGAAGATTTCTTAAAGGCGTGGAATAGAAGCACTGCTTCAGCAGCCTCAACTGATGCTAAAGAACGACTAACCAATTTGATGACATTCCTTAAAGCAGAAACTGAAGGGGAAGAGAGAATAAATTTGGCTATGGCTGGTTTTGGCTTGTGTGCAGATGAAAATCGACAATCCTTTAAGAAAAAGGCAAGAGATTTTCCCAAAAATTAAAGAATACCAACAGCTGCTAATTTATTGACTACAACTTCAAAAGATGTGAAGAAAGAATGTGTTTTCTTTTCTAGGAAACACTTGAGCTCGGACTGTTTTTCTGCTCAGAAGATGAGTTTGTCAGAGAGGCAAAATATTTTAAGAGACAAACAATGCTGTTATGCTTGTTTAAAACCAAACCATACAGCTCGTTCTTGCAAAGCATTTTTAAAGTGTATAGCGTGTGGAAAGAAACATGTTCCTCTTATGTGTGAAAATCTGGCGGCTATAAATAAAGAACCAGACAAGAACGAGAGTAGAAGTTCAAATCTTGAAATCAATGTGTCTAACAACACTTCCAACCCCAGGGTTTTCCTTCAAACTTTGAAATTAAAAATGGTATGCGGAAGTAAAGAAGTCTCGGTTAGAGCAATACTAGATTCTGGGTCACAAAAGACATACGTTCTGAAAAATCTAGTTGAACAAATGGGATGCATTCCAATCAAAAAGGAAATCCTCAAGCACTCCTTGTTTGGTGGTGTTGAATCAGAAAAATATGAACACACTTATTATAGAATCAAATTACGAAACCCCGAGAATAATATCACTTGCAACATGGAAGCATTGGACCAGATATCTATATGCGATAACATTGCATCTGTTAGTCCAGGTTCATGGATTACAGAGCTTCGTGAAATGAAGATCAGGTTGTCGGATGTAGGTGAGGAAGCACAACCTGTTCAAGTGCTTCTTGGATCTGATGTAATCGGGAAGCTCATGACTGGCCAGCGTAAAGTTTTATCCTGTGGGTTAATTGCCATGGAAACATTACTGGGTTGGACACTATCAGGTAAAGTTCCTGAGAGTGATATATCTTCACATAGTACTATGCTTATAACCTCCCTTTTTGTAAAAGAAATGGATATCTCTCAGTTATGGAGATTAGATGCCTTAGGGATTATTGATCCTTCAGAACAAAAAACTAATGAGGAACGTCATAATGCTTCGATGGAATATTTTTTAAGGACTGTCTCGGTCGATGAAGATGGAAGATTTCTTGTCTGCCTACCGTGGCTTGATGGACATTTGCCTTTGCCAGATAATTTTGATTTGGCAAGAAAAGGGTTGCAAATGACAGCCCATAATCTCAAACGGGAAAATTTATTTAAAGAATACGGGGAGATCTTTAAGGAATGGGAACACGAAGGCATAATCGAAGAGGTTCCTAAAGAAGAAATCAAGTCTCCTTGTCACTACTTGCCCCATCGACATGTAGTAAAGGAAAACAGCACTACAAAGATTAGACCTGTCTTTAATGTTTCGTCTAAACGAAAAGGAACGGTCAGTCTGAATGATTGTGTGGAAAAGGGATTAAATTTGATTGAATTAATCCCTTCTATAATAACAAGGTTTCGAATGTATAAATATGGCGTAACAGCTGATATAAGAAAAGCCTTCCTGCAGATAAGCATCTGTAAAAAGGACAGAAATTTCCTACGATTTTTGTGGTTCAGTAAAGAAGGAGAATTAGTACATTATCGTCATCGCCGAGTCGTATTTGGTGTTTCCTGTAGTCCTTTCTTGCTTGGGTCAACAATCCAATACCTTTTGAACAAAAAATTAGAAGAAACCAATCAAGGAAGTGGAAGATACCCTGTTGTTACTATACAGAAATTAATGAACAGTTTCTATGTAGACAATTGTTTGACTAGCCTAGAAAACCTGTCAGACCTAAAACAATTCATTAAAGTAGCCACTGAAATCATGGCTGAAAGGAAATTTGATTTACGAGGGTGGGAGCACTCTAACCCAATTGTTCCCATACTAAATCCTACAAACATCTTAGGCATGATTTGGGACAGACAATATGATACTCTTTCAATAGATATTTCCGATTTGGGAGAAATAAAAGAAAAAATCACAAAAAGAAATATTCTTTCTGCTTCACACAAAGTCTTTGACCCATTGGGCATCACTAATCCAGTGTTGTTGCAACCAAAACTCTTGTTACAAAATTTATGGAAATCTAAAATTGATTGGGATGAAGAAGTTGATCCCAAAACACGTAAAGATTTCCTAAAATGGCTGAGTGAGCTTCAATATTTGAAGCAAGTAAAAATACAAAGATGGTTACACTGTGATAATGGATTTGAACACATTTCGTTGCATTTATTTAGCGACGCAAGCAAATTTGCCTATTCTACTGTTGCATTCCTACGAGTGGATACTGGAAGTGCCGTACATATTCAACTAGTACAAAGTAAAGTTAGGATTGCCCCTTGTGGGAAAAAGGAAACAACGATCGCAAGGTTAGAGCTTCTTGGTGCTACTATATCGGCTCGCCTTTCCTCTACTCTCTTGAAAGAATTTCACACGGACAACGTTTATTTCTGTACTGACTCAACCACAGTACTGGCTTGGCTAAAGAGAGAAGAATCTTGGAGTATATTTGTTCATAACCGTATTCAAGAAATTCGACAGCTGACCTCAGTCAAATCCTGGAGACATGTACCCGGATCTTTGAATCCTGCAGATCGTCCTAGCAGAGGGTGTTCAGCGAAGCAACTATACAGTTCAAAATGGTGGGAAGGCCCCAGCTGGTTGTATCTTTCGCCTAATGAATGGCCAAGTAACGATGTAGTAGTAGATGTCAATGATGAAGAAGTGAACAAAGAGAGAAAAAGAACTGTAGTATCCTGTATGGTAAATATTCAAACAGCAGATATTATGAGCGATTATTTTTCCACCTACAGTAGGAAAGTCAGAGTAGTGGCATGGATTCTTCGGTTTATTCATAACATTTCAAATGTAAACAAGTTAAGAGGTAATTTAGTCTATGAAGAGTTTAAGAAAGCAGAAAATTTGGTTTTTAAGTCCATGCTGTTAAGGTATTTTCAAGATGAGAAATTTCTTGCTAAAATGCAAGCCTTTAAAGATGAAGAAGGACTTCTCAGAATAAGAACCAAATTAGAGGACAGTGATGAGAAGGAAGATTTTAAATTCCCAGTTTTATTGCCTGCCAATGATGTTGTAGTGAAGTTAATTCGAGAAGAACATAAAAAGGCAATGCATGCAGGTTCTTATATACTACTTGCCAGGCTTAGAGAAAATTTTTGGATAATTAAAGCTAAAAAGTTAGTCAAACAGGTTCTTAATGAATGTGTGACGTGCAAGCGTTATAAAGCTAAACATGTTGAGGTACCTTTCGCACCACTGCCTAGAGAGCGAGTTACTCAGACAAAAATATTTGAGGTAACGGGTATAGATTATGCCGGTCCTCTTTACCTTAAGTCGAAAGAAAAGGCATGGGTTGTTTTATTTACTTGTGCTGTCTACAGAGCAGTTCATTTTGAATTAGTCCAGTCTCTCACTACAGATACTTTCATTCAAGCTTTAAGACGATTCATTGCCAGAAGAGGCAGGATTTCAGTAATTTATAGTGACAATGGTACGAACTTTGTTGGAGCAAATAATGCCTTGAGAGCATTAGATTGGAGTAAAATTGCTGTATATTCAACTTCTCAGAAAATCACTTGGAAATTTATACCACCCACAGCGGCATGGTGGGGTGGATGGTGGGAGCGTATTGTAAGAATGCTAAAAGAGCTACTTCGACGAGTTTTGGGGAAGTCTATTTTAAATTATGAAGAGCTCTTAACTATCTTGTGTGACAGTGAGTCAATAATCAATGCCAGGCCATTGACTTACCTACAAGATGATCCAAATGAATTAATACCTTTGACCCCAGCAATGTTTATTCACGGAAATAGCAACAATGAAACTCCAGATCTAGATAAAGTGGATCGAACTTCGTTGATAAAACGCATCAAATATTTGCAGAAATTACGTGACGATCTTAGACAAAGGTTTAGAAATGAATATCTTGCTCTTCTAGTACACAAGGGGATAAGGAAAAGTGGTGTTTTAGAGGTGGGAGATGTTGTGCTCATTGGGCATGACAATGTCCGCCGCATTGACTGGCCTCTTGGTGTTATCTTGGAAGTTTATCCTGGAAGAGATGGTGTTCCTAGAGTTGCAAGAATTAAAACCTCTAACGGTGAGAAGATACTCCCTTTCCAAAGACTTTATCCTTTGGAAATGTCTGCTAAAACTGAGATTGATGTTTTGAAAGCTTCAGGAGAAATCGGAGAACTTGCTGAGAATACTCCTGGCTTACCTACTAAGGATATTCCAGACTCTCCTGTTGAGGACACTGATGATTCTAAGGTGATACACAATACAAAAACTAAATTGGGAAGAACAGTAAGAATTCCTCGCAAATTAGACTTGTGAACTCATGAACATATTTTTTGACTTTTACAAATTGCAAGAGAAACTTAATGTTTTATATCTGTATTGCATATTTGAAATTCGATTTATTTTAGAATTTAGTTGCAAAGTTCTATTGTAACCTTTCACTTTGCAAGGTGGGAGTATGTATCGTATCGCAAAAGATTTTCATATCGTTTGGTTTTTTGTTTAAGTTTTTATTTTAGTGTGTGTGTGTGGCAATATTGTTACTTTTTCTTTTTGGTTGAGTCAATTTTTAAAAATGTTGTTCTATTGTTGATAAAAGACTTAAACGTTAAAAAGTCGTTATTTTTATTTAGAGTTCTTTTATTCACCTGGCGATCTTATTTAGATCATTTGAATTTAGAGTTCTTTTATTCATCTGGCGATCTTATTTAGATCATTTGAATAATTATATGAGATTATTTCAAAATAGCTTCCGCTAAATTATTTTAAGCCTATTTCTATTTTTTATTTACAACAACATTATTTTTAACTACAGGGGAAAGACAAGGATGAGTTGCTATTTCATATTCCTCACTACCCCAACCACGGTTATATTTTACCAGCCGAAACTTTTTGTTCTTCAGCAACACAGTATTCGACAGAATCAAGTGTAGAATATGTGACTTGAATGCACCATGCAGCAGCTGCGCACGTAGGGTATAATTCAAACGCTTAATAAAAAATGAACTATAACACGTGTTAAAATATGTATGATAGAAATAAACTTTTGTTTAGGATATAGACAGCTTTAAACATTTTGAACAATGAATACGTTGCACCAAATATTTAAAAGTTGATCTAAATTACATGAAGCTTTTTTGAACAGGTTTCTCTCTCGCGTCTCGTTTGATATCGAAATAAAGTTTCCGCGAATTAAAGCTGAATGAATTTAAACAAACACGTGGCAAAAATTATGATGATTCATTTTTCAGAGGAATCGCTCTTACTATGTGTTTTGAGCACAATGTATCCAATGAGCGAGTAAATAAGAATAACAAAATTCACCTATATAGTGATTTTTTTTTAACAATGCTTGTTGAAATCATTAATAGTCATCGCCAACTACTTTCACGGGGAAAAGGAGAATCAAATAACTCTATCGCTAGAATTCGAATTCACTTAAAAAATTTAAAAAAAAACAGTTTTTATCGTGTCTCCGAAATTCATATCGAATCATTTTGTCCGTGAACAATTGTTAGCAAAAAGATTAATTTCAGATTTTTCAATTTTTGGAAGAACATTTGACGTTTAATTAAGTTATCTAGATGTCTAAATCTCCTTTTAAATGCAAAAGGAAAGAAATCGCTTATCTTTCAATTAAATTATATACAACAAAAAAGTTGATTCATCTTCTAAGTTCAGTATTGTATTCATTTTGGGGTTAGTCGTCTTGCACCTGAGCTCCGTAGCTATTATCCTTAACACCCAGTCGTAGGTCCATCAAAGACAGTCGAGTATGATATGATACACGCTAAATTGAAATGGGCCTCGAAATCCTCACGTGGAGTTTTGTGTGGAAGTTAGATGAGAGAGAGATATACACAAGGAGTCATTCTAGGCTATTGACTGAGGTTCAGATTGGTTGATTATTTATTAACGTCACAGAAGCCACTCGAGGGACCTCGTTATTGTGATCCTTATTCAAGTGACGAGGACGGTACCTTAACTGGCATTCCCTCTAAAAACTTACACACCACGCCAGAGGAAGACTTTGACCCATAGATTTTAAGTGTCTGCTACGCGATGGTTTTTTTTTTTTTTTATGGCATTTGAATTTTGACTCAACTGAAACAACTCTAGTCATTAGCTCGCTACCTTGACGATCGCAGTCACATTGAGATTGGTATTTGTTTCCAGTAGTCTTCGTGTCAATATAGAGCGACTTTGATTTAAAAACAACCACCCAAATAATATTTTATTCTGACAATCAATCTAACATTGTTTCATGTCAATAAAAGTTTGCACAAGAAAAAACGGGAAAAACACAAGATTCAAATAATTTTCCCTTGAATCGAATTTCACTTAAAAATAAAACAACATTCGTTTGAAACTTATCCTGAACTAAACACAACTAAAGCCTTATTCTAAAACTATCGCACGCCACCGTCGTCAGGGAATTAGTATGTGTGTTTGCCATTCAGAAAGCACAACATGAGTCATTCTAAAACAGCGCCATCCAGAAAGAGTTTAAGTGATATCCGCACTTGATTCTTAAAATCCGCCCACTCCGTATGGTGAGCAAATGTATCCATCAGTTTGCCATTAAATCGGTTCTTTCACTGAATTAATCCCTATATTTAGATATTTGAAATGACCATTAAACTTGGCACTCTGCAGAAGAAAATGCTACGGTTAAATCTCAAGGTCTATGATCTAATCACGTAATGACACATCTTAAACTGAATTGTAAAACGCGTGCGCGCGAGATAAAAAAAAAAAAAGAAAGCTGGAAAAAATATCCGCATCGAATGGGACGGTTTGTTCGGTGAGGTCAAGTTGTTTATTGTTCGCCTCGTCGACGTAGAACTCAACCTCAACAGTTTAGTTGAAGTGATACCGAATTTGGAGTTGTGAATCATTTTGTCTAGTGTTTGTCAACCCTCATTTTAATTAGTTTGAATGCAGACCAAATGGGTTCGCTTTCCGGTTTTTTCCCCCTCACTTTTTCTTCTTTCGTCTTTGTTTTCCGTTGTTTTGATAAATGTTGCCGTGTTTAATACTTAAGTACACTTACACTTAAATTGTTTCTTTATTAAGTAATATTACACTTGAACGGCACAATGGAATGCTTACTCTATTGGAATTCTAATAATTCACTTCCTCGGTAATTGTTTTAATCATAAACAAAAAAAGTAGTTCATCTATAAGAGAGATTTTAACGATATGTTTACCAATTAAGCATCAGTTCTGGCGATGCGCTGCCTCACCACAATGGTGCGTCTTACACTTGCGAATCGAGAAGCTCGTGAACATATTTCTGCTCGCATACAAAAGAAACTACACCTGTCGAATTCTCGATAAAGCACCGAAGAAATTCGCTGTTTACATCCGGGACAGCGTCGACTCAAAATGTTTTCGATCCTTTAGATATTCAAGAACCATTCTGAAATGACGAGGACGACATTTGAGTCTCACGCACCAAATACGCTCATTTTTAGGTCCATTTCAAGATTTGTCACGAAGCTCGCTCCTTCTAATATGTGTGTCCTTGTTCGGTTCAAAAATACAATTATAATTTTTTAAATTGTTTAATCATGATTGAATTATCAAAAAAAAAAAAAAATGTTTTTATAAAAAATACAGACGTTTTAACCGATCTTCTTGTAAAATTATTTTTGGTTCGATAGCCAAATATTTTAATTTTAATTCAAGAGTAAATGTATTTTTTGATAGCGTTAAATGCGTTAATTTGGTGCATTGACATATTGAATTGATTCCGCATTTCTTAAAATACATATTTTTTTAATTTGTGGATTCTATCTCAATAAAAACGAAGATAGGAAGTTATGAATGAAATAAAAAAATATCTACAAATTAAAATGATAACCGACTAGAAATAATTGATCCTTTCGCCTTGGGTATATTTGAATTGATACTGACGCAATCACAGTGACAGGAGAATAACGCTTGCTGTTATTAGAAAGGATGATTTTCAAAAACAACTCAGAAATATGCTTCAAGAGTTGCGGATTGGGTTTATTAAGATGCTACGAAAAGAAGCTTATTTTATGACACCTTTAAGTTATTGGTTGCTTTACAAACGTCAATCTTAGGAGTAACACGATGACAATTGGTGACAGATCTCATAATTTAGTCTCGACCCTGTGACGGGGACGACATCTGAGCAGGCACCCCTCGCCCTCATCAAAATTCCATACTCCGCCAATATACCTAGTTTAAATAATTCTTATTTAAAAAAATAGAGCCACGTAAGTTACATTTAAACATTCAGGTATTTGTATACTTATGCATCTGTTTATGTGAAGAAAATCACATCTGTATACATAAATAATTATGAGCGAGCGATTAATAATCAATCGCTGTATTTACATTTGTAAGACACGTGCTCACATCCTGCATAAAATTCACCGCATTTCTAACTTCAAAATTTTGCCGAGTACTTATAAGCATAAAGTTCTGTATGCTGAACATAATTATAATTTCAAAATTTAAATTTGCTAAAATCAAAATTAAAAAAAAAAAAAAAAAAGATTTGACTCAAATTTCGAATAATTTTTATGCAAATATTGTGCAATTCTGAAAATTTAAAGTTATGCTATAAGGTTATTAGAAAAATATTTGAGGTTAATAGTTAAATATAAGGTTATTAGAAAAAAATATGTTCATTCAATAAAAAATAGCCTCATTTCATTGTGTGGAAAATATCATTACTATGAATAAAATATATTTCGAAGAAAGAGAACTGAAATCCTTAAAAAAAATCCAGAATTTGAGGAAAATGTAAATACAGTTTTAAATTTCGAATGTTTACGATTAAAAACTATTGTTTACATTATAAGAAATTCTATTGTTTGAGATCCAAATAATCCAATTCTTAAAAATAACGCATCTGCGGAATCAGCGAATCTATTTTTAGTAGCAAAATTTGAAGTATTCTGTTGTTGATATTTTCAATTATAAATTCTTAAACGTGTTTTCATTTAATTTAAATTGCAAAAGTGTAACAAATTACAAAATTTATCAGAACTACTTGTAGATTTCTTTTTGTTAAAGATATTTATCGTGACTCTGCTATTAATTGATGAAAAAAAGAGATAAATAATATTTTATGTCTATAACCTAAAAAAATAGCAAGCATAATTTTTTTCGATGGTCGTTCATATGAAACGTAAACTCTGAAAAACAAGATAATTTTTTTAGTGACCAAGTTTTTAAAAAATTAATGTAAACTTAAATATTAAAATTAAATGTTATTGATATGTAATTTTTTCAGTGAATTTTACCAAGTAAAATATTAGGGCTTTAAATATATACTGTTGACAAACGAAGAACTCAAAATTATTACTCTTTCCTGTCTTACATGAAAAAAAAATCACCGCATTGTAGAATACACACTTAAAACTATTGATACAAAGACATTGGAAATGAGTGTAAAGTGAGATTAAAAGTTAAAAGTAATTTTAACTTTTAATCTCACTTTATTTTCTCGTATTAGTTAAAAGTAATTATTAGTACATTTTTTAGTTAAAATGATAATTGCATTAATAATACTTTGTCACATCTGTGGGCTTGAAAGAAGAATCAAATGCCACTTTGAAAATGATTCAGTTCAATTAATGTTCCTTTTTATTGTACTTTGTATCGCCTCGCGAACTTTAATCCAAACGATTTTCAAAATTTATCGGTAATGGATATAAGTGAACGGATTAATTTTTCTGATTAGTATGTAGTCGATTTTAAGAAACTTTTATAACAAAGACAAATAAATTTATTCGTTTAACAACTGCCAGCAGCTTAGTGTGGTGGATGTAGTGCACAGTGAAAGTATCCAATCAGTATTTAATTTCATTTACTGATGGATAAAATTGTTTTTTATTGTCGCGTATGCTTTTTCGGTGGGACACTGATTTCCACCCATTTGGCCTTGACCTTGGTGTTGGAGTCATTTTGGTTTGGGTATCCAACGGTTTGCAGACCATTCTTTCCAGATGGTCTGTGTTGTACCTTTTGAAAATAATTCCACTTTTAAGAGGCTGTCATTCTTGTCATTGTTGTATGCGATTTGTGGTTCACCGGTATTTTCACACCTGCAGCAGAGACTTATTTTTCACCCCTTTTGACCTTGACGTTTCGAACTCCGTATCTGTGGGTCCGAGAATCTTGTCCGGTGTGTCTTTAAAATCGAGTCAGAAAGGAATTCCTTGACGAGGCAGTTTTTAGGTTGATTAATTGGTTTTATTAACGTCACGTTAGAAGCAACACGAAGGCTATTGGCGACGGACTTCGTAATCTTGAAACTCTGTCGAGTCATGAGTACTATACCTGAGCTGGCACCTATTACCTTTCCTAACTTCCACACCAAGCCAAAGGGAGCAGTTATTGGGTTCTTTTACTCTTGACATTGTTTGTTGCGAGTTTTGGGATAGCTTCGTGCAATAGTCATTGTCATGTTTTGTGATTCTAACATGATATGCTTGCATTAAAAAAGTGCGATTTTTTTTACTTGAATTAAACACATATCCTGTAAATTCTTCTTTTCTTCCTTGTTTTCATTAAAAAAAATAATTGCTTTCCTTTGTAATATTAAAACTTGTCAATGCTTTGAAATCGTCACAAATCTTTTACTTTGAGTTAATCTCATAAAATAATTTTGTATTTTTTTATTATCAAAGAAAAAAATGCATTTCTTCACTATATTGTGTAATTATCTATACTTTTAGAACTTATAAAATACTTTTAAAGCAAAATGTTTAGATTATTATTAATATTATGCATAATTGTGTGATAACTGTTTCTTATTAATTTATTTTTAATGTTAAAATCTTGTTCATAAAACAAAATCACCTGTTCAAAAGAGCAAGAAAAATTGAACATCATCATTGTCATGTGCATTTTACAACGTGTTCGTGATGATTGGACGGAAAAGTGGGAAAAACGGTTGAAAACTGAGCAACTATCGATTGCATGTATTTTATGGTTACAAAGCAATTTTTATAACGAGTTATAATGAAACATTTATTCTTTATTCAATAAAGAAAAATAAATTCAAATTTTAATGATTGTGCAATTTCAAATGTATTGTTTCTTACCTAATACATTTATTTAAAAGATGCAAGTAAATCTGATATTTCAATCAATTATTTGATCTAAATTATTCGTTATAGTTAGTTTATGTAATGAGAAGAGATTAGTTCAATGCTTCAAATAGCAAGAAAAATATTTTAATTTTTAATGAATGGTTTCAAGTGTTCGTTGAATGTTAAATTTTTTTCATTTACTCTAAATATTTTTATTTTTTGCTATTGTGAAATTGAAATGAATGTTGAAATATTTCATCAAAAAAGTCTATTTTTCTAATAGTGTAATCTTTATTGGTCTCTATAATATTTATTTAGTATCATATTTGATAGATTTTGAATTTAATACTTTTCCGACATTCTTAAATTGTCTATGAACTACATAAGAGAGACAATGGAAAATTGATAAAATTTATGATGTAAATATTTGTATGAAACATTATTTTTTGTAAATTATGCAATTTTAATTATATTTTAAAATTCAGATTTGTTAGCTATACAAACCTGAATAAGTGTTATATAAATAAAGTAAGAAGTATTATTTTCTTTCCTGTAAGCAAATTTTTAAGTGCCCGATGATTTCTTATTGATGTTAGAAAAATTGTGTTTGATTGTTAATGGAATGATGATTTCTTTAGTGATTTTGTGACTTGATATTACATAAATTGTTCCAAAAAAAAAAAAAAAAAAAAGATTTCATCAGTAACTTTGGGCATTTAATCTATCCAATTCACAATGTACATCGTATATTTTAAAATTATAAGCTTCGTACAACTATTTTAGTGGAGTTAAAATGCAATATATAAATTATATTTCTGTCATTGTGAAATTTTAAAACTCATTTGAAAAAGATGTATTGTCACATATATTTTATGAAGAAAGGGGTGGGGGTCATAAAAATTTGACTTTGCATAAATTGAAGAAAACGATCTGCCTTTTATTTTCAAAAAAGAGAGTTAATATTTCTAAGAGAATTATATATCTGAAATCAATACTTTTAAATTTTTTGAAATTGAGTTAAATCTAAATATTTTCCTTTCCTTCTAGATTTGACTATTTTAATATACTAAGATGTAATTTTTCTTAGCTTTTTCTTTCTTTTCAGATTTAAATTGATCCAAGTTTCAAGTTCATATTATGCTGTTTTTATTTCAATAAGATTTATAATCAGATTCTAAAATTATTATACTTAAGCAAGATTGAGTTACACTGGATACTGTTTAATTTTAAGAAATTATAATTTTTTTTTGTTTACTTTTAATGAAAGCTTTAAAATACTTCTTTTGGATAATTCGATTGATTCGGATGGTATCCGTGACTGAATTCTTGATAATGCGATGTAAAATGATTAGAATTTCAAATTGGTTGAGATTCAAGATCTTATATGATGTTTTATTAAAGAACTTATATATTTTCAACTAGAATTTCAAAAAAAAAAAAAAAAAACCCTCCTTGGTTTTAATTATATTATTAAATGATTATATTGAGAATTTTTGGTTTAAAGTTAATACACCTAAATAATGAGAGGTGAAAATTTGCATTTTCTTACTAGTTGAATTAAATAAATTCAAAAAAAGTTTTTTTTATTGTTTTGTTTTTGTATGGATTAAAAAATAAAGTGCAATTTCCCTTATTGGAAAAATACTGAAATTTTTTAAAGAGGAGAATGAAATGATAAAGGATAAAAACGTGGAATTTGGATCGTACCTTTTTTTTGTTTTTTTTGCTGCATTACCATAGCGATTGGTATATGATGGATTGTAAAATATTTATTGAAAGAGTGTGTTTAAAGGTACTTAATATTTTTTTAAAAAATATAGTTTTCACTATTGAAACACATAATAATATTTTTATGAATATGATAACGTTTTAATATTACTTGTTGATAATTATTACTGAAGTTTCTTTATTTTAAAACTAAATTTTAAATATTTGTCTAATAATTTTTTTTTGATTCCATTGGAAGAAGAGAATATTCTTATAGCAATGAAATTTACCATTAACAAATAATAGACGTTAGACAATGTTCTAAAGATCGAAATAATTTCTTTTCTGTTATGTATTTTTAGGAATTCGCTTATGACCTTCAGGTTTTTTTCTGTTTGAGCTTCAAAGAGTAAATATATTAGAAAACTTTATAAAGTAAATAGTAATAGTGTTAGTTATTAAATATTGTGAAAATGATTGATTATTTCAAAATTTTTAGAACAAATGTAGATTGTAACAGTTATACACACACAGTCGTTACCATCATTTTAGTTCAAATTTTTTAAAGTACGTTTACTGCAAAATAGAAAACAATGTATGTATAAAGATCATGTTAATTCAATCAAAATATTTTCTTGAGTTTTTGTAGTTACTTCTTTCTATATTATAAAAACAAGTTTAGTTGAACCAGATTTGTTTTCAATTGAATTGATCGGAAAATGTCATTTCAAATATTTAATATTTAGTTAAAAAGGTGCGCATATAATATGCTACATAATAATCTAGTTTTTGCGATTTATTCGGAAACACGGTATCCATAATTTGTCTTTCACTTGGATACATTTTTTCCCGAGACTCTCCATTCACGTCACTTTTTAAAATTTATTCTAAAGTTCATGTTTTCGTTTTATTTAATGTGTGAAAAAGATAAGTTTTGCAAAGTAGTAATTGTGCATAAATATTAATTTAATTGTAATGCATTTTATTTTGTATAAATATGGGGACATTTAATTATTACTTATTAAACAATTCTTACCATAAATATAATTTTTGAAAGGCTATCTAACATAAAAAAAATAACCCAACAAATCTTAATAATACACTGAAAACAAAACAAAGTTAACAAAGCCCCCAGAAGATGAAAGTGGTGAGGATATTTCTCTTAAACTGTGTGCGAGTCAACTTCCTTTGCTTTTTTGTTCATAAATTGCAAAATCAAGTTCATTTAGGTCAACACTTTGCGAAATTCTGATGTTTCGGTTACAAAGCCGGTCAGGTAATTGTTCTCTTATTCAACATTGCGGTCACAAAAGGTCCCTGTTTGTATTTTTTTTATTTCTTTTTTTATAGAATAAACGACTGTGTCAAAGTTTAGAAGTCATACGAATAAAACTGTACATTCCTTGATATTTTATGTTAAAGAGTTATGTAGTTTAGTGAAAAAAAATTATTAATTTGTACAAGAATGAAATATCACTATTTTCTGCAAATATTGAAAATGCTTTATTAGCGAATTCTCTCAAATTTTAATGATAGGAAAAGTTGAAGAAGGGCAGTTTTTCACCATATTCTCTGCCAATTCAATTTTTTTTGCTCAAAAAAAACTTATTTCAGTGGTTAAAAAATTTCTTTCTTTCTATCTTTTTTATTGTTTGAGAAAAAGTTTTGAAAGAGGGTTAATCACATCAAATAGGAGTTCTGAAGCATATTGTTTCTCGAACATATCGATTATAATGAAAGCAGCAGATTTCTTCTAATGAGGACTTCTATCTTTCGCATCCCATTACTTTTTCTCATGTTTGTATAAAACATACATAAAATAAAATTAAGATAGAAATGAATTATTTGCAACGTCAAGCAATTAAACTGATAAAAAAATCATATAAGAGAACGTGTGCTTTCTTTTTTGTACATCAAATTATGATACATAATTAATAAGTCGTAAATGATTGTTATTACGTATATTAATTGTTAAAATACACGCAATGCATAGAAAATTTCAAGTAATACTGCGCATTTGTGTTAAAGATATTTCTGTGTGAAGACTGTTTTTTTCCCCTAAAAGATTCGTAAATCATTAGTGGAGAACCCTGCCCTATGACATTGAAGCTAAATAACGGTTATTTTGAGTAATGAAACGCCTTGTTAAATGTGAATCGTTATATAAAATTATTACTTCTGTAGCATTCTTCTATTCTGTAACATTTTCTTTGAAATGTTATAATTAATTACGTAACATATATTTTACACCATAATTTTTTTTTTTTAAATTTGGGTAATATTTTCTAGGCATTTAGGTTAAGATATTGTAAATATTCAGCATTTATTTTACAACCTCACTGACGATGAGGCAATAAAATAAATACCGAATTCCTGGTATGGTATTTTGTAAATACCCAATTTATATATATATATATATATATATATATATATATATATATATATATATATATACAGAGAGAGAGAGAGAGAGAGAGAGAGAAATATCAAATGTATAACTATGTATGACATAAAGAAACATTTTCAGTAACAGACAAAAGAAAAATGTAGTTTATCTTAAGAAAACACATAACTTTGTACTTCTTTCTACTATCAAAAACACCAGCATTTCCCTCCTATTTTTTTTTTTTTCAAAAAAGAACATTACTTCATTCGAATTCAGAGATCAATTGTATCATTCCTTAAGAATTAAGAAAATTCCTTTTTAGAAACGTTTTATTTGATTCTTTTCTTTCTTTTTTTATGATTTAAGTTAAATTTATATATACTAACAGCCTGCTCTAAAATGGAACTTTAAAGCTTTTAAGTCTATTTATAATATACTATATCGAATTCATACAAATTTTACTAACAAAAATATAAAAAAGTTGACAAGTATATAGAAAAATTGTTTTGAATATTAGGACTTAATAATGAACCTGTAAAGAATGGAAAACATTTTTTTTCTCTACAATGTTATTTTTTTTTTCTCTTTAAGAATGTTTCCAATCTAAATAAAATATGTTTTGCTTTAGTTTCCAACACAGTGCATAATTAATTGTAATCGAATTTTTCTATCTAGTGAATCAGCATGGATTTATTTTATGTGCAACTTTTGATTCGGACTTCTGAACTCTTAAAATCCAGGTTTTTATTTTCTTTGTTAATCGAATCGTCCGCTTTTATAATTTGAAAATCAGAAGAATGGAATGAAATTACTTTTGACAGTATCAATAGTTCTTCCTTATTGGCGGATTTACTTGTGATGGATATCTCAGTAGCTTTTAATTATCCTCTTCCTACTCTCTTCGAAACTCGTCTCCTATTTATGATTTATTTCCTTTTACTCTTTGCCTTAGGTTATTAGAGCAATTGTTACATTAGAAATCAATACTTTGTTAGATATTCGGTGACTTGTTCCTGCTTTATCTAATTACGTGGTGTGTCAGTTCCTCAATTGTGTAACGGTGCTCAACCTATGTTTAGTAATTTTTTTTTATAAGGATAAAACTTAAAAACGTTTTATTAGAAAATAACACGGAGGAGTTTCATTATCTGTATAAAATTGATTAAATGTTAAAAAAGAGAATAATATGACTAAGGCTTTTAATTATTCTTATGAATTTAAGATTACAAAAAGGTTGTTTTCACATTCATTAATACAGCTTTTTCCATACGATCTACTTCTCTTGTAACACATCAGATATGAAATATTCATGAAAATCTCTTCATAAAATTCCAGCTTCAAATCAGTTGTGTAAAAAGTTTTAATTTAACTTAAAAAATGAAGTGTTCATAAATCAGTTTTTAAAGTGGTGGTCGTAGTGGGGTGTGTCTGTGCATCTTATTTTCATTTCTATTATTCAAAAGACAGGCGAATTTATACTTTTTTCTCTGTGTGATATTTATTTCATTTGATTACTACCAGAAATATTATTTTTTAAAGAATCTTTAATTGCTTATTTTCATCTAAAAGATAACTCGACTGTTTCATCAATGTTTTTTGTTGATGATAAATTACTCTTTACTATTACATCCCTGGAGAGCATCAAGATTATTTTCTGCTTTTCAAAAGAAATTATTATGACAATATTATAAAATTATAGGTATGATATAACCTTTTAATGAAAATATAATATTCGTAATAAAATTCGCGTCATAGTTTATAATTAGCCTGAAAGTAATTTCCTTGTGACACAACCTTGAAATTATGAACTTAAGATTACTCGGCACTCCTTTTCCAAATAAAGTTCAGTCTGCAAAAAAATGATACCGTTCACCGGAACAAGAGATAGTCAGAAAAGCGAGTTCCGGTTGAATTATTGCAAAAGTCTGATCATCTGCTCAAAACAAGGTTGTTTTTCTCCGGAGAGTCGATTTTCTCCCGATATCCGGTAAATAATTAACTCATGACTAGGCTATTTGGTTCTGTTTTTAAAATGGATCGTTTTCTCTCAAGAGTTTGGGAAACATAATTACTTTATTTATTACATGTCTTGTTTGTATCTCAATGATACAACTGTTCTTTTCAACTTTTTCGATTTCAGAAACGTGCCTCTTTTTACACACGAGAAAAAGTAATTATGCATTTACATTTTAAATAACATTTGCTCTGTAGCATTATACCGTTTCCGTTGGTGACTTCTGCTTCTGCCGTGTAGTGTAATTAAATTTTTCATAAAAAAAATTGATCAGTTTCTTGGCCTCGACAATTCTCATGATCTTGATCCGAAACAGGCATGATGAGTTGTGAGTTCGAGTCTTGTTTGCATCAAAATCCGTAGTTCCGAATAATAAGGGTTGTTGCGCTTGAATTGAAAGGGGCCTTGAATCATCTTATCCCTTGGGATGGCGTGATAAATAGGGGACTTGTGTATCGTCTCAAGTATCACGTGACTGCAGTTACGAAATCCATCAATATTTGAGTGATAATTCAAACCAAACAATTTAATTTTGTCATTTTTATGAAAGGGAATTAAAATGAATTTGATTTAAGTACATTATGAAAGGCTTAAAATATAGTGATTGCCGTGTGGCGTTCTACCATTTGTGTACATGGTGTTTTAAGGAAGCAGTCTTCCTACAAATGAAAATAAGCTAAGTGCATGAATAGTTTTTATACCTCGTCATGCCATATCATCGAAGGTATTTTAGTAAATTTGAATCTCATTTTGAAGGGTTTTCTTTAGACGATGTATCTATTAATAATTTACAGTATCAGTATTGAAAACTAAAAATTAAGTTTCATTAGTTCTATCGATATAAACAGAAGTATTCACTTGAAAGATTTGTAACAAAAGAATTGAATTGTGCTCTAAAGGATCTAAATAGCTTTACTGTAGAGTAATATAAATAAGACACTTTCCATGCTCTTTGAATTGAATTTTTAGGGGGGGGGAAAATCCTTTTTTTATTTATATGATTTTTTTTGAATTTGTTAAAAAATAATACAGTTTAGTTAAAACATGGTTTTTAATACATGTATTTTGATGTGAGTCTCTGTTTGAAGGTCCGTATAGACATTTCCTACGATCAGGTTATTTTCTTTAGATTTGGCTAGCGAATTCATAAACTTTCAATCTTGACAAGTAATTTTACCATCTAATGTGACAAGTAATTTAAATACTTTTTTTTTTATTTTGGCTTCTTACAATTTTCAATGCTCATATTTAAGCTCATCAAAATCAACCCCCCCCCCCCTAATTGCAACAGCCGCGTGCTTCACAGTTAGCAATGTTCATGACGAACCGAATGTTTGATTCCGGTTTCCTCGACGAATAATTAAGGTTATGTGGTCTCCCAAGTCCTTTCATTGCGTTGCGTGAAAGTTAGGAAAGTTAACTCGGGAGTTGTTTCATGGAGAGGGTAGCGCCTCTCGTGTATTGTCAATTTAAATCACGCAAACTTGCCTTATTTCAATTACTAATAAACCAGTGCGAATTTCTAAAACCACAAATGATCTAACAAGCCATCAAACTTTAAAATGTTTCATCCACCTGAAAGAAATTGTTAAGTCAATTTTAATACAGTGCGCAATATATGATTACAATTAGAACCATTTGTTGGAAACGATTAAATATCCCTAAACTCAACCTTTAATTTACGTGTATAATATTTTGAATTTTCAAAAAGTATTTGGAAAAATAGAAATATTTTTATTCCAAGTTAGAATACGAAATGAATAAAATGACTCGGAATTTTCCAATGAAAATTTTGTCTGTAATTCCATATTCCTGTGAAAGAAAGTGGTCAATCGTTTTGCGAATCGACACGTGCTCCTTCACCTTCCATCTTCAGTGAACTGGGTCAAGAACACTCGGTACCACGCAGTTTTATCTTTTTATACCAAAACTAGGCTCCACCCTTGATTTTAAATACCCGTAATGTACCACGTTTCTTCAGGACGACCTTCTGTTTTCTTTTTTCCAAACTTCATTGTAATTTTCATGTAAATCAATTCAGTAATTAGAGATAAAATATATGTGTTAAGTAAAGACTCGGAAAAACAATTATAATTTCTTTTTCAAATACCATTTGGAAATTCAAAGATATACACATTTTTTTTTCCATTTTTAAAATTATTTTTAAAAATGTGGGGTCTGGTTAATTTATTTATACGTTTGATTAACGTTTGTTGTGTATATATAACGGGTGTTACATTTTTAGATTTGAGATATTTGAAATGTTATTTGAAACTTACTGTTTATGCTCTGTTACTAAACAGCAGTTTCTGTCAGTCTCTATTCAAGAAACTTTTTTTAATTTTAGAAATTTTTCTTAACTTGGTGTGGAAAGAATTTTATAGAATTATTCAAATTTTCTCGCCAGGGGTTTTTTGATAAATTTAAATTATAAAATTCATGGTACAGTAGTAATACCGAGAATTATGTGGCTTTTAATTTGATTACAGATTGGAGTTTGAAATATCGTAGTTTTTAATTTGTAATTGTTGCAGAAAAAAAATACTAATTTTGTATTATTTTGTTTCTAAATTGAGAATAATTTAGGACACAATCAATTTTCAACAATTCATTGATAACGATTGAAAGCGTGACTCTAAAATCTTTGCAGTTTCAAGAAACAAAATCTGTGAGTTCATTTACTGTGGTTGAAGAAAACGATATAAGAGTGTTTCGCAGATTTTTTTTATACCCAACCAAACTTTCGTATTACACTTATTTTATTTCTAAGCTCACGAACATCTGTTGTGGATTTATAAAGGAGTTTATAAAGATACGAAAAAGCTATTGTGGGCACACTTGATGCTTTCTTTTTTAAGATCAGAAAAACGTGTTCGCAAGCGTTGAAATTCGAGAAAGAATTTTCATTAAAAATGCCAGTGACCTTGTTTCAAGTTGAAAAGCACGTGGCTGTCATTTCCTCGTTCTTATTCCTTTTCTGTGTTTCATCGTCCTTTTTCTTTCAGATTTCATCCATTTGTTTTTTTTTCGAAAATGTCATCAGAATAATCTGAACGCAAAAAAGTTCATTTAGTGCAGCCATGCACTTGAAAACAGTGAGTAGAAGGAGTGTGACCGATGTAAAAGAACAACACAAATCTGGCATATCGTTATAGTAATACGCTCTGGTGCATTTTCCTTTTTGTTTCAACAATAAAACAAAAGTCATTTAATGGACTCCCAGATAATGTTTCTCTCGAGGGTGTATTCACAATTGCTTATTTTAAGAAGTGACGCGAGCGCTTGAAACAGAAGTGACTAATGAAAAAAACTAGTCGATGACTTGTTTTGAAATATGTGTTACAATCAAAACTCTTTGTAAAGAAAAAAAAATAACATAATTATTTTTTAATTAAAAAAAAAATTCTCATATTCGCATTAATTTTTACGAGAAAACATCTCGTACAACCACTTACATCCTTTGCATCTTCAAGAAAGTAGATCTGTGTAAATGCAGTAAGATATGTCTTGTGAGTACGGGTTATATGGGATAAAAACTGTAAGATAGGTTGAGGGAAACTTCTATAGTCAGAAACTGTTGTAGGTTTTTGTAATCTAATAGAATTATTATACTTATAAATAATTAATATATTTCGTAACTACTTTTTATTATTCTATACATTTCTAAATTTCTTGAAATGTTCTCGGCATTAGATAGCATTCGATCTTGACAGATGTTGATGACCTCGAAAAATCCTTTCTCTTCGTCAATATAGCTCCATCCTACTCTCAACTGAGTTTCTCCTTAACTCCTGAAAATATACCCTTCTTCATTTTTCGTACCGAGTAAGAGAAATCCCAGATTTCTGTAAACTCGAAATAAATACGTTGACAAGTTTCATGTGTGCAGTTCTCGTACTGTTATTGAGGAGTTGTATTTGTAAAAATATTTAGGAATGATTTTCAAAAATAAACCTGTTTTCAATCTTTCTTTAAGTCTCCTGTAAATTTTAGAGGTTTTCTAATCATAAAAAAAAGTTTATGAAGCATCTTTAGAAATATAATAATGAGTTTCCTCGTATATTACTGGATACAAACAACAAATATGCCATTATTTTTTTAAAAAAATCTGAAAAGTAAGTTTTTGATAATCACTTTTTGAAGATTCAATGTTCTTTGAAAATACACACATATTTCTTATAGTAAACGTATTTAGAAAGTTCTCAGTTATGTTGGTAACATTTTTTTGAAGAACAGTATAAATAATTGCCATTTTGTAATATATATTTTTTGGTAAAATCATGATTGAAACCTATATAAAGATTTGCTTTTAAAAATATAAGTTTGAAAGAACATGAAAAAAGACCCTATTTTTAGTCAAAAGGCTGGCAAATAAGCGTCGCCAATGATTTATTTGGCGTGTGTCAAGAACGCGAAGGAAATTTAATGTATTGAGAATATTTGCTAAGATAATGTGAAAATCAAACTTACTGCACTGAGCGTTCCATTCGTATTTCTTGCTCTAAGAGTTTTTGAATCTCTTAATAATGGACGTTCTTTGGAATTCCTAGTTGAGTTTGATCAATCAAACGGAATCCAATTAAGTCCTCGTCAAGATTTCTTGCTCCCATCAGCATCAATATTCTATGAATTTACGAATAATGGAATACTTTGAGATTCCAAGTTCAGGCCACTCAAAACGATACAAAGAACAATTACGCCATATTTTTTTAGAATGTAAAAAGCATCACTTGAATTGAATATTTTTCAAAAATACATTTTCTTCGTAAACATATTGAAACATCACTCAAATCGGTATTAAATATGAGTATTATTTAAGAATAAATACTTAATATTTATTTTCCGCTAACTGTTGCATCCAAATAAAAGGTTCGTTTAGAAATCTAAGATTTCAAATGATTTAACTAAATCATTTTGTAAATTTCGATATTTTAAGCGAAATTCGAATTTTTCAACGTAATTCGAACTCTTAAGATGATTTTAAATGCATCATCAAAAATTTGTATGATTTTTTTATCAAAATTTTAATTGCAGTTGACAATGAAGTTTTGCCCAATTTTCTTACTCTGTCAAAAGTAATATAAAATACATTATAAAAATGAAAGCATTATTTCAAAATTATTTGAAACCAGGACGCACTTATTGGTTGAAGAAGCAGCACGCGACCTTAATCCTACCCCAAATAAAGGAAATCGATAACGGAGAGATTAAAATACATCTAAACTTTAACACAATGACAAAAAGTTGGAACCGTCGCTGTTTTATATTTTCTACTTTATCAGAGATATGAATAATTTTTCCATCAATCGTAGTATGAATAATAATTGCATTTTATATTCTTGCATGAATAATATTGATGAAGCGTCAAAAGTTTCTGTTAATCAAATATTTTTCTTTTGTTACGACCGAAATCTAAATATTATCCGATAAACTGTTCGTAATAATCGTTGTTTGAAATAAAATGTTTGTAACAAATAGTCCCAGCAACAAATCGAAAACTCTTTTTTAAACTGTGAGTTTATAGGAAAAAATTTACAAAGTTTTAAAAAAAATAAACTATTGTAAACTCTGTTTGCTAAATGAGAAAGTTCCTATACATATGAAATGAATAATAAATATAAATCCTTTTCAAAAATATTGCAAGATCATGTTCTGTAATTTGAAACTTTGTGAAAATCATTTTGTTAGATTAAAAAAAATACGATCTCATACTTTTTTCGAAACATGATTTCCTACTGAAATTTATTTCAAAAATTCTTAGTTTAGGATATATGACTGCTGTTAAAAATTTCCATTATCATGGGATTGAAGTTACATAACATAATGTATAACATTCTCGGAGAAAAACATGATTAAATAAATTTTTCGTGGAAAGTTTTGTCACAAAATTTGTGAAGCAATCGCGTTTTTAATTTATTTTGAACCTTGATGAAAAAAAAATAATAATAACTTATTTTGCTGGATAATTATGACAGCACAAATACTTTTGTTCATATATTCCTCCTAACTCTACGTTTGACTTTGAATTTTCACGACTTCTGAAATAATTTTATTTCAGTATAATTTTTGAATTTCTGATACAAATGAATTACAATGAATGAGCAATATTTGTTTTAAATTGCTAATTAAAATTTACTTAATTGTAAATGAGCTATTAATCATAACTATTTAAATTAACACAAATTTTTATTTTTGAAATTCATTGGTTAATAAATATAAAAGTCATATTGAAATTTCGATAAATATTATTATGTATTTTTTTTAAGAAAATAAAATATTTATATCGAATATTTATACATTTTATCATAAGTAAAACAGCATTTTTTTTAAAAAAAAACATGTAAGACTTCGTTTCCATGCTAAAGATGACTCATCCAATTTCAACATGTTATATTTTCGTGAATAAACAACATAGGGTAATGATAAGTAAAATATGAATGCAAAGGGAAAATGTTTTTTACAAGCTTTTGATGTAATTTCCTTTAGTTACACGCATAATGCCAAATCAATATGTAAATTCTTGCCAAACACGTTGTAAAGTGTCGACGGCAATGGATTGTACTGCAGTAAAAATCCGTTCTTTAAGCTCGCTAACATTTGTAGATAATGGTGGTGCATACACTTTATATTTTCCAAACTACCAAAGAAAGAAATCGAATGCGTCCCTATTAGGCGACTAAAGTGGATAACTGTGCAACATCAAGCCATCTGGCCCAGTGCGACCGATCCAAGTGCTAGGTAGTTCCGTGAAAGCTTCTAAACCGACTTTCGTAAAATAATTTCGGGAAGAACACACGAGGACTATCTGTTTTTCGCAATATAAGATTTCCACAGTTTTCTTTTGTATTCATGTATAATGATTCTGTGTCGTTTATTTTTGAAAATATGGAATTTTGAAATCGGATGAATTGAATCATTTTGAATAATAGAAATTCGATTCGGGGTTTCAATAATGTGTGTTAAATGTAAAGTTTTCTCTTATTACACTCGAGAAGTGCGATTGTTTCTGGGTCATTCCACACATTATACTTTTGTGTCAAAAGTTTAAGTGATTAAGTCTTTTTTTGCATGACAATGTCTTAGGCGTTTTTTTATACCAAAGACGAACGCCTTGAAATTCTTTCCTATTTCCATTATCTGGAAGTTGAACATGTTTTCAGGTCACAGATATGTATTTAAATTCTTAAGTTAAGTATTCTGAAGACTACTCAGGATTTCGTTTTTCTCTTTAAAAAAAAGGGAATTCATTTTACATGAAACATCTATCATTTGTGAAAAGAATAAGTCTTTTTCTTTCAATTTGAAAAAACAAATTTTGAATCTTACCGTTATAAAGGAATATTTATTGATGAAATTTTTTGAGACCAAATTATCATTTTTCATTTCTTGAATTTTCTTTTTTTTCAACATTTTTCATTCTAGTTGAGAATTTTCTAGTGAGAGAAATTTTCGTTGAATAAAAAAAAATTAGCTTTTCCTACAGACAACTCAAGTGACAAATGTTGAGAAATGTTTCTTAACATTTGTTGCTTGAGGATTGGTTATTAGGATTGGCTATAAGTTATAATAACCAATCCTAATAAAGCAAACAAAATTAATCCTAATGCACAGAATGTTGTAAATTACAGCTTTTGATGTTTGATTTCAGGGAACCGTAGATTGAAGAAGAAATGCTTAGTTTGGAGAAGATATAATTCAGTCTTCCGAGTTTTTTCTACAATTACTGCCTTCGAACGGTCAAGAAACGACGGGAGAAATATGTAACTCTGGATTGTGATTATATAGAGAAGTCTTAAGAATATTAAAATCAAAATTAAGTTTCTATCTCGATTAATTTTTAGTAATAATTCAAATTTTACGATGTTGCGGGTAGGTTCAGTCTACGGTTTCCTGCAACTAAACAAATCAGCATTCATAGCTGTATTTAAATTAGGTATGAAAGGACTTAAATTTTTTTAGAAGAAATTCTGTTTTATGATTAAAATTAATTTTTGACTGTCAGTTTTTATCTTCCACTCCATTTCGTTGATACTCAACGGAAACGTGATTTCTCGTTTCATAAAAAGGAAGAAGCTTTTATGCTATTTTTAATTATTTTTTAAAAATAAAAATGGATTAAAATAAACATTGGCTTTTTTTGATGAGTAAATACTATTTGAAGTAGAATTCATTTCTAAAAATAATTTGAGAACTGTTATAAGATTCGTAACAAACGCCTCCACGCACACTTAGCTATTTTGAAGGGAAAAAATATGACAAACAAAAAGAAATTTTATGTTAAAATCGAGACCAAAGAGAGTAAAAATTATTTTAGTTTACTGAAACCTTCTTTTACGCTTTGCACTACTTAAAAATAGTAGAATATATTAATGTTGTTTTACTATCAGTAAATGTTTTATATATTTATTAAAATATTCGTTTCTTATTTTCATTGATAAAGAAAGCCCTAATAGTGATGACTTAAAAACTTAAAGGTGTGACCTAAATTGTTAATCAATAATGCAAATAAATGATAAAATAAAAAATAAAAGGAGAGATAAATGTCGGTCCTTCTCTTTAGTAGAACAAAAATATACCGAAATATATTTTCGAATGTAAACCGCGACTATCAATGGTGGAGTTTTTTTAAACAAAACAACAGAAATATGCAATCACGTGCTAAAAATGATACAATTTATTTAGTTGAAAGTAGAGCAAAATTATATCTTACTTCTGTCTTCTGGATACAAGGAACATTAAAAAAAAATTAAATTATAAAATTTACTGGAATGACAGGAAGATCATAAAAATGATCTCCAGAGATGATTAAAATGAAGTAAATAAAAAAAATTCAAAAATAAAGAAGAAAATTAAAAAAAGTTAGCCTTATATATAAATATTTATTTAGTGAGTGATCATAAATACTGTGCAAAACAGTAATACTATTGCTGAATAAATCCAACACTAGTAAAATCTTAGTCGTTTTATCATAAGTTAAGTGAGATTTTTGATCACCTTTAACACGATTATTTTAATATGAACGTATTTAATTATAGTTCATTTTTAAGGTATAAAATGCTGTAAAACTCTCTTTTGCTGGTCGTAGATGTAATTTTTCTAATTTTCATTATTTTATTCACTTACGTTTTACTCGAATTGTGCTTTATTTTGCTTTGTTTTTTGACGTGTTTTATTAATTTAACAGTTTTAATAGATATAAAATGAGTTTTGATATTTTATTGTTCTTGATATTTTAAGTTTATCATCCTAAAAAGAATAATAAAAAAGTATTTTAATTATAGCATTCAATAACTTCTAGGAATTATTTACAATCTGATTCTAATTGCGAACGAAATCAATTCTTTGTTTTTATTATGAATTTGAAAATACCATTACTCACAGTTCTCTTACAATATTCTTCGATTTTATCTATAACTTTAGAATTAATAATAGAAAAAAAGAACGATGCTAGAATGCTTTTTTTTTTTTTTTATCAAAAAGTGAATGAATGAAAGTCTCATCTTTACTGAGAACTGCATAGTTCACTTTTTAAGCTACATTTGAAACAATGCCTTACCTTGGAAATTTTTCTTCCTCAAAATGGGTTTCAATGACGATTTCGCGGAAATTCAATAACCACAGCCAAACAATCGGTTGGCATCCCCCCCTTCCATTAATCTTTTCCTTTTTATCGTGATCTGGTTGTATGTAATCTGATTTCTTTTTTTACAGATGATTACAGACATTTTTTTTTTTTTGTTTAAATTTCAAATGTTTTGTTAAAAATTCATTTTTAAAACCAATCAATATTTATTTCTGATATTTTAAAATCGTACATCCTCATTATTTATTTCAAAGTGTAGTGTATTACTTTTTTTATGTCTGTTTTTTTTTCCTAAATATTCTTTTTACGTTTCGATTTAAATATAATAATATCATGAACGATTTCTATCTTTTATGTTAAACAGAGTTTTAATTGAAAAAAGCAGATTATTTTAAACTTATTGAATGAATGAAAATTTTTCGTCACGAATTTGAAGACGAAATTTGAGAAATTGATCGCATCGTAATTGAATTTTGACGATAGTAACTAAATTTAAATTGCTGATATTTGGTTTTTAACTACGGGCATTCTCTAAAATTGTTATTTTGAACGAAAATTAAAAGGATACAAATGTTATCAAGTGTTTTTGAGTATTTTTTGTATTTATTATTAATTACATACTAAAAATATCCAGATTTAATGAATGCATTTAGTTCAAATCGTGTTATCAAACACACACTTTATAAACTCATTGAAAATACAGACTAATGAAACTAGAAGATAGAAAGCAGTATTTGAATGTAAACGAATATTCAAAAATAGCATTTCTTTCTTCTATTTTTAACAGTAGTAAAAATAATTGTATGGAAAACATTAAATTCGATGCTTACGATTAATTATGAGTTATTCTTATAAAAAAATTTAAAAATAATATCTGTATTATGAAACAAAGTAATGCATATTGATTATCTACACAATTTGTTTTTATATTATTTCTTTTGAATATCTAAAACTGAATATCTTAATCACCTTAATTTTTAAAAATTTCTATGCACATTTTGGAATTACTTGTACTTTAGAATTTAAGATATAACAATAGAAATAAATAATACGTGATCAGTTTTTGTTTTATAACTATTGAATTGTTTGAATCCAATAACACACTGATCATAATATTTCTTACAATGAACGATTGTCATTTTTAAACGAGCTGCAAAAAAATATTGCCGATTTTTATTATCACATTGTTTTCATTCGATTTCGGTATTTCAAACAATTCTCGTAAATTTCTGGATATTTACCGGAAAACCGGTATATATCTTCACTTCGAGAGAAAAAAAAATCCCTGCAATTTATATCTTTTAAAAATTTTAGGTATGTACAACGCAATCGATTGTTCTTTTTGATATTCATACTGCTATTTTAAAAGTGTAATAAATTATACTGATATATTCGAAAAACATGTCCTTTTTACAATTCAGAGAACCAACAAACGTTCAAAATGAAACATTTTGATATTGTTTGTTGAACGCTTCATAAAGCTCGGTCGATCTTTTGCTGTTTATTGAGTTGCAAAACTTTATAATGTATTCATATAATATTATGTCCTTTAAAAATATTGGAAATCGTTGCTTTTCTTAAAAAAAATCAACAAATGTAATAAAAGGTCTTGTTTATTTTTTCATATTGACCTAATGTGCAGTGTTGTTTTTTTTAACTTCTTTTTAGCACAATTTCAAACATACTTGCAGTTTTTCTCATCAATAAGTTTTGAAACGATTCACATTGTTTACAATTGGGAACATTTTTCTCCTCCCCCTTAATACACTAGCAATATTTGGTAATTTAAAAATATGAATAAGTTTATATGATTCTCAATGCTTTGAAGTGTTCATCATGTTTTTTTTTTGACATTTTTAAGTGAAATATTATTTGTGAATAAATTTTACATAAGTTCGGTTAATTTCTCATTAACTCTTTCGTATTAAATAAATTCTTAAGGAAAATCATATTCTCCTTCTGATAAGTTTGTAATTTTGATTTTTCGAATAAAATTACATTTAACGTGTTTAGATTAAAATTATAAAATTAAAAAAAAAATTAACAGGTTGTTATCATATTCCTGTATTTTGAGTTCTGTCGAAATAAAGACCGATTTATATATTCCTTTTATTTTAATAATGGATTAAAAACGAAATCATTTCTTAAATTAATGATAAACAGTAATGAATTTTGTTAATGAAAAAGAATTCTATAATAAATTAAGACTATTATTTTTATTAATTCTGGATGATAGAAGTTTGTGAAAGTTACCGATATTGTCAGTTAAAACTATTTTAATAAGATATCATTCTATCATCTAACATTTAGTATAAAATGCTTGATGCTGGATTGATATCTTATTAAAGTTACATTATCAAAAAAAAAAAAAAATAATAATAAGTATATATTTTTTCTCATATTTTCGTACGGAAGGAAGTCTTTTTTTTATTTAAGTAAATTTATAATATTTTTAGTCAAAGCCGCTGCAGAATTATTATTTGATTAGTTTTAAAAGAATGCTTTTTCATTCGTTTTTTATACTGCAAGCTATTAAATTATTAGATTACATATAGTAAAATTAATTTATGTAAAATTGTTTTCGTTATGCAATTGAAATTTCATTAGATGATTCAACAACTGAATAATATAAATTTTAATTCATTTTTATCCTGCTAATATTATCTTTATTTTAACAATATTATTCACTTCAACTAGTTAAAATGTCCTTACCGATCAATGTTTCCGCTTTTAGCTGCAAAGTAAAGATGACTGATTAAATGTCAAACATATGTAACAAATTCTAATTTACTAAGAACGAAACTCAGATTAAGCGTGCACGAATTTGCGAAACTTGATTATATTATTTCCGTCGATTTCTTTCGTCGAATTAGTACTGGAAAAAAAAATTCTTTACGTCGTTCATCGAATTTTCAAGAAAGAAAGGTAGAGTAAAAATTATAACTGTATTATTATTATTATAAAAATACAGGTAAAAATTGAGAACAAATTTAAAAATAAATAGATTTTAAAATATTGCGTATATATGAGTAATAATTTGTAACTTCCTATATTTTATCGTTGAAAAATATAATTTTTACCGAAATACATGACGAGAACTTTTAACTAGGAGTACATTTGTATAAAAGAAGGTTGCAATAAATTGATAATACCTTGAATAATATCCGTCGAAAATCAACTGATAAGAATTATAAAAATACGAAGCTATTTTTTTTTCATTGTTTTTCTGAATACAAATAGGTTCATTGAGTTTTTCTGAATACAAAACGTATGCTTTTAAAACATTCAGCTGTAATGAATAAATTTCATAAGTGTATTTTTAAAAATTTCCCAAATTTCGATTTTTTTTAAACGTAATGATTATTTAATCGCTTTATTTGCAAAATAAATTTATTATTTGTACTACTTATTATGGAACTTCGAGCCGATTCATTGTTACAATGGTATAGTTATCTAACTTCAGTATTATCATTAATTGTCTCTTCTGTTATCAGAGCGTTGCATCGAACAAAAAAAAATCTTTTTTACTCCCAATTAATACGTTAACTTCATTCATATGAAAGTGTCGACCATGGAATAACTTATTATCTCTACCGCATTTATCTTTTAATCTCAGGAATTGAATAACCAGTTAAAATAACAACACGTTAACAAGAATTAGTGTGAAATTACTGTTTTTTCTAATCTCTTGTCTCTTCTGTGTGCTTACCTGAGATAAAAAAAACACTCACACATTTCCTCGGAAATTTTTTTTCACGTGCCGTTCCATTCCGTTTAGCCTTGTGTTACACAAGGCCGTGGTAGATTTACGTACACAATCCAATGGACTTCCTGTGTCATTGACGTCCAGGACTTTCGATGCTTTCTTACCACTCATAATAGTGAAGGCTCTTTGCGTAACCAACTCGTGGAAAATTCAATTGTGTTACGCTATCTTACGCGATGACAGCGACTGGAAACGATAAAGCATTCTCCCATTGCTAGATTTCCCAGGCAAAGACGAATGGCCCTCGTAAATTTATTTCCTCCGCCCTTGCTTACGTTTCCCGTTTTGTGATTCAAGTGTCAGAAATTTTTATGTATCTTTTGTCCACGTGAAATCTTCCTTCGTTCTGTCCATCCTATAAAATTGTTAAAGGACTTTAATACCTTTTGTCCTGTTATCTGTCACGTGAGTCTCGTGACCTCTGTGTGTCTAGCTGTCGAGATAAATTTTAATTTTAAAGTTACGGTTGTGATGTATGTATTTCAAAAACATATTTATTAATTCATTCAACGACAAAAGTAATCAGTTGTGATATGTTTATACAATGTACTCGTTACCTTTACAGCAATTCGTACTTGTGTCCGGACTGTTGCATGTCAAGATGTAGCAAAAGGTTTCGATGAATTAGATGCAAAACTTCATGTATGGTGCATTTGTTATGAAACTACCTGTATTGATTCGTTCGATGACAAAGGTAGTCAGTTAATCGTGATGCGCTTACGGTACATTGCTTACATATATATAAGCTGCATCCGCTAATTTCTAAATTCTAATTAATATGTCAACATAATTATTTCATTGCTGATCACTGATTTTTTTAAAACGAACTATAACTAAGATTGTTAGAAAAAGTATATCATATGCTTGTCTTCATTGGAAGCCATTGTAAATGTTAAATAATGAAATTTATTTTTCTTAAAATTTGTGATGAAATTAGATTTTTGTAAATATGATTAATTGTAATCGATTTTCAAAATTATCGATTACTGAACTTTATTTAAAAAAATGAGCTGCACATATATATATTAAGTTTTAATGTCATTCCTAATAGCTTAAAAATTTTAAAAATATTTAAGATTAAATATCATCACGCCTTATTGCATATAAATTTTTAAAAATTATTTATCATCATCCTGAGTTCATTAAAAAATTGAAAATAAAAGTATAAAAGTATATTTTTTGAAAAAATGGTAATATTTCCGGAAAAATGTATTTATAAATCCTGTTAATGAATGTACCAAACACGCAGAAACTAACGTACAGGAAAATTAACTGAAAATGTACTTTTTAAAAAAAATTATTGCAGTATTTATTTATTGATGTGTAGAATGTTTGATAAATCAATTTTTTTTTTTTTAATTCTAAACCTACCTAAGAAGCTCAAACGTTTTTTTTTTTTCCTTAAGCCTAATAAAGAAATTAACATTCTGTACATTTATTCCCCACGTTTAATTCTCTTCATGTCAAGGTCTTATCAAACCTTTTGCTGTCCAGTTCTGAAGTTCAATAAGTATTTAAAGTTGTACAAAAACGAATCCATACACTGCTTGGAAGAAAAAAAAACCTAAGTTCTTGCTTAACAAGTCTAAACTAGACCTTTATTTCTTACGATGCCGTCACTGTGTGTGTGTTAAGAGGTCAAGGAAAGCAAGGATCCCGAAAAGCTATGACGAGAACTTTTTTGTGGAAGTTCTTCGCTATTCTTCTTCCTGTAACGGAGACTTGCGTTGATGCCGTAACTGCTCTCTCCCTTTCAAAACAAGCCAACCGTTTACTTAACGATAAAGTAGCGTGACCGACTGATCCAATAACGTTTTCGCTTGAACTGAAGGGAAACGCGTTATTTTTTTAAGGCTGGCAACGATATTTGGATTTTGCTCGCTCTGACGAATCATTTAAGAGTTATTCTGAGGCTGCGCTGATGGAAGAGAAATGTTGTCTTTCCACTGATGAAGAGCAGTTATTTACACAGGAGATATTTCCAAGTTTAATTTTAATGTATATAGATATATCTATATGCTGAGAAATAAAGATGAGTCGCAGATAGACGCATAGAAATGTGTGGCACGAAATATGTAAATCAACTGTTTTAGCATTAAATTTTCGTTTATAAATGCTCATGAGAATAATTTTATCAGGATGAAAAAAAATTTATTGACGCTCCGAAGAAAAAATCAGTTGGCAATTTAATGTATCAATGGAATGAGTTATTGTAAAATGATTATATAATCAAAAAGTAAAGTGTAAAAAATGAGAAATACTGTAAGAAGAGATTGCAAAATTTTATTTCTTTATTAGTGTCTAAAGGAATTTTTTTTCGGTTTATGAAAAATAAATATTTAGCATGTCTTGAGGCTTTATGTGGACAGTGGGATTTATAGTCTTATTTCCGAATTTCAAACATGTACATGTGTTTTAACGTTATTTTTCATTTTCTGGACCTATACAAACCAATGATTTTTTTTAAAAAAATATCTCCCGCTTTATTTATTTTTAATTTCACGCTTGTGTAAATGCATCATCAAACTGGATTGTTGTTTCAATCTGTCACAATTTTAATTCTGTCAATATCTTTAAAAATAAATTAGTTTTAAATGATAATGAAAATAAAACCTCAATAATGAATATCTAGTTAGGAAACTGTAACAAAAAATGTATTAATTAAAAAAATTATTATTGTCGGATAAATATTTCAATAATAAGAAAGAAGGCAATTTACGTATTGATTGACTAATAACAATGAAAAATATTTAAAATTAGAAATGAAATATTGAATAAAAAAACATTTTTAGAGACCTTCCACCGTTTGTTTCAAATTCTATTCTTGGTTTTGTATAAATGAGAAAAGCATTTTATTTCGTCATTTGATACAGTTTATTAAAGACAAAATAAACTGTTTCATTTCATATGAAAATTGAAGTGAATTGTTCATCTTATACTTTTTCTACTAGACAAGCATACGAAGAGAATAACTCGAAACAAGCCCTTTGAACAAATACGGCTCATCAGTTAGAGAAACGTTTCTTTCTCTGCAACGTCTTATCTTCGAAGCATAAAAAAAAGATTTACGAAAGAACACAAAGATAACTTTAGATAGTTATGCGTATTATTAATGTGCTTCAGTAAGTAAAAGTCTTGTGATAGATATTGCAACACCTAGCACAAGACTCAGCAAATCGAGTACCATATGGTTTGAATCTTATTAAAGATGATAATGGAATTTGTCTCATGTTCTGACCTAAGAAGTGATAAGAAAATGGTTTTCGTTTTGAACTATTGGGAATCTGCTTCCCAGTGCGGGAATATTGCTCAATTTTAAGACTTTGAAGAAGGAAAAAAAAACATTTTCCGCATTTTCTGTGTGTCAGATGTTTTTCTGATGCTAACCTCGTGGTGTTGGGTTGTTCGCGATTTTCTCTCCGCTAACCTCGAGGACTTTTATCGAGTTGAAGTGCATAATATTAGAAGTTCTTTCCAATCAAAATGAAAAGTGAATAGGTAAATTAGAGAAAGATAGAAGTGAAGTGATATAATTATAATGATGTATAAACAATATGCAAATAAAAAAAAAGTGAAAGGAGACAGAGAATAATGTCTTGCCGTCAAAGAAATATTATTCAGATTGAAATCCTTCTGTTAGTTTTGAGGATTCAAGAGAGTTCCTTTGAAAGTATTCAGCTACGTAGTTACTGTCTGAGAGAGTTGTGGAATTATGAAAAAGCGCACGGGTAAAACAGATTGCTAGTTTAAATCATAAATTGAAGCTTGGAGTTAGGTTTGGATCCTACAGAGAGTGAAATTAGTTATTTTTCAGCGATAAAAAATATTGAAGGTGTTTTATTCTTGTGAGTTTTCAATTCGAATTTAATAGTTTTTAATATATTAGATTGAGATATGGCACAAGGACCGAATAATGACGGACAACCGCCACAACCTAATAGAGTATAAAATTATTTATCATGATAATTTTCGGAAAAAAAGTTCGATATGAAGCGTTTTGTCCCGCAAATGAAAATTCTGTAAACCTTTACATAGATTCTGTCACAAAATTAATATCAAATATTAATTATTTTTCAAAGTTATCGGTTGATGTATTACTTTTATTTATATGTAAGAAGAAATGAAATAAATGGTCTGAAATAAAAACAAATCATGCATATTTGAATACTGATTGTAAGATTTATTTTGTCTCAGTCCTTCAAATTATTTCTTCTTAGAATGGATTACTTTGCATTATTTTTTTTTTCCTTTAATTATTCTATGCGTTCTCTACAATTGTTTTCATCAAGTTTCCTAGTAGAAGCCGTCTATTTTTGAATTTCGATTGGAAGTGCAATCTGTATGTGCTGTTGTATCATTTTTAACTACAGGTCTAGTGATAATCATGAAGTGTGCGTTTTTTACTTATTAAATTGTTATTAGGAAAAAGGCACTCTATAACAACAACAAAAACAACAAAAACAAAACCCGACGCTCCAAGAAGGAGTTGCTCGATTGTAATGAAATTTCGTTCGCAAAAACATTTGAACTGAAAATGCAAATGATTAATATTTGGTGTCCAATGAATGAATAGAGGGAGCTACAACGCATCGAAACTGTGCACTCAGCAGGTATATATAAGAAGTGATTCCCAATCTGATGGTCAAATTTTCTGTTGCAGTGCGATTTAGGATACCTTTCAACGACTGAAAAAATGCTTCGCCGCAGGATTCGAGCTCATTACGAGCAACTGTCATAGTTAGAAAGAGGTCGGATTGAATGAGGCAAGTTGAGAGAATCGCTCTTCATATGGGTCGAAGCGATGCGACGATTATAAGATGCTGGCAAGAATGGGTGGGCAATGGCAGATTTCAGCGTTATGTTAGTATCGGACAAACTAGGGCCACAGCAGATCGGGAGGACAGAGGAATTGTCAGATCAGCTGTCGCAGTGCCTGATTCATCGTTATCAACCATCAGACATGCGACCCACACACGCATGTCCACCATGATCATTCACAGACGGCTGATAGAGCGAAATCTACTCTCGTACCGACCGCTACACCACCTGCCACTCACCCTTGCACACTGTCGAGCCAGATTATGGTGGTGCTTGCCTCGATCAAGTTTGAATGATGCTGACTGGGGACATATAGTGTTAAGGGACTAATCCCACTTCCAACTGTGTCCTTACGATCATCGAAGACATGTCTGGAGACGCCCAGTGCCGATCCTGCATTCGCTATTGCACACCACACCGGCTCTCAACCAGGAGTTAGGGTCTGGGGTGCCATTTCCCTTGATAGCCGGATCCCTTTAATCGTCATTACAGGCACACTTACTGCACAGCGGTACGTCGATGACATTCTGAGAACTGTTTTGCAACCGTTCCCTTTTCAGTACCCTGGCCTTATTTTTCAGCAAGATAATGCCAGACCACATACGGCACGTGTTGCTATGAGCCGTCTTACAGCTTGTCAAACACTTCCTTGGCCAGCTAGATCTCTCTTCAATCGAGCATGTGTGGGATAAGATGGGAAGGCGACTGCATCTACCAGGGCATGGTGATGACCGACAATTGGAGCAAATTTAGCAAGAAATACCACGGGAGACCATCAGGGAGCTTTATGACTCTATACCACGTCGTGTGGCTGCTTGCATCCAGGCTAGACGTGGGTCAACACCTTACTGAGCTATTTACTTTGTAACTATGTAACTCTGAAATAAATCATGCAATTTTTCTGAAATTTTAATCATTTTCTATTCTTTACATAGTTTTCTTATGCACGAATGTTTGTCTCTATCGGTCAACTCCTTCTTGGTGCGTTTTTTTTTTTTTTTTTTTTTTTGTTATAGAGTGTAAATTCTGCTGATGAATCTCTTTAATTTTCTCCGTGTATTTTTTTTTCTGGTAAATGAGATGAATTTTACAATAAGCTCTCCAGCAACTAAAAATTTTCAAATTAAAGTATTAATATATGTATATGTAAAGTATAGTATGAAAGTAAAGTATATTTCAAAATTCATAAATGGCAATCATTTTGTTGAGGTTGCCGGAAATGTTATGACTTACGGAAAACCCCGCTAAGTTAATAATGCTATTATCTCTTCACAGGTGTCAAAATAGTTGAAAAGGAAGACAGTACCATATCATGCCTTGTTAGTAAAAAGTGTAGCAATCTTTGTTATTATCTCTAATGCTTGTCGAGTCGTATGGATCTCGCGTAGCAACATCTTGCAACATTTCTTTAAATTTGCGCAATATTGCATTCTGTTATGAACCTTTTTATTTGCTGATGCGCGTAAAGTAACAAACATTAAGATAAATACGTGAAGTTATCTTTTTTTTTTGTTGGTGGTGGTCTGCTTTTACGTTTCTTAAATAGGATTTTAAAGATAACATCATACAAAGAGACATTCACCAATGTGCTATTATTCTAGTTCAGTCCGAGTTTGTTTCTTTTTGTTCGTATCATAAATGAAAAATTGAGGCACTTTTATCTCAAACGCTAAAGAAAGTAAATATTTCAACGTTTTTGTTTCGATACAAAATATTTAAAATAGCGCTTTTGAATTAATAAATGAAACAAAAACTTAAATTTATTAAAAAAAAAAAAACTCTCCTGGATATATTTTTAAATCTTAGTTCCAATCTATAGGAATTAATTAACTTTAAATACGATGTAAGATTTTTATTGAGTATCAAATATTTTCTAACTGATTGATTTCAGAGAGATGCTTATTTTATATCATAAAGAATGAAAATATAAATCATGTTTTAATTCCTTACGACCTACTGAATTTTGAAAATCATGAAATATTAAGATCGCCCTCTGATCCTCTACATTATTTACAGGATATGAGAGAACCGTCAAAGTTTATAAGAATTATTTATGTTAAGAAACAATTATCCATCTTATCAAATTTTCATTTGTGGGGAAATTTGATGCCCCCCCCCTGTTCTTTGTATCTATCAAGGAAAAGAAGCAATCAATAAGAGAAAAAAATCATAGATGTTTTCGAATTTTAATTAATCGTAATATAATATTGTACTAGAAAAAGAATATACAAAAATCCAAGAATACACAAATATTATTTTCTGAGAATGAATAAATGAATTTATGACTTAAATGTCAATCTGAATTCCAACTGTTTTAAATTAGAGTTAATTTTGCGACACCTAAAAATTAAAAAAAAAATTAATTTGGGGTAGCTCTTTGAAATTTTCTACAGTTCCTTAAGCACTTGGTAAATATTTATTGATGCATAGTTTCGATCTTTGATATTAAACAAAATACGTAAGAAATAGCATTTTCGATTTAAAAAAAAAAACTGAATTTTTGCTGTGTCACTTACTATTCAAATATACACATTTTGTGTGTTAAAACCGAGATACTTAGTTGCAAGATTTCTCTATAAGCCAAGAGATTAGAAATAATATTACAATAAAGAAGGTTATTTTTTGAACTTTTTTTTTGTCGTGCAATCAAATTTGATGTGATCACCAGGGTTAGACTTTGTGATGCCGTAATTTCTTCATATACAAGGGGATCGTCGCCAGATAACAGATTTTAAATCCGTTTTAGTTCTGCGATGACCCGGATATTTTCTGCGTGTTTTTGTATTTGCACGTGGTTTTGGAAATTCCGATGGTCGTTGACCCAAGATTTTATTCTGGGCGCACATAAGAACTACCCTGCACGCTACTTAGTACATGTTAGAAAGACATCCCGTCACGCAGAACAAGCAGTTACAGTATAATTAGTGCTTTAGTTGTTCGACGCGCTATCATTTATTATGGTTAAGGTAGAAAAAAATAAACTTTTCAAGTTAACTTACAAAGCTTTCTTCCTTAAAAAGATTTTCATATTATTAAAAAAAAAGTTAACCTGCTATTTTGAGGAGAAAAAAGTTTTTTTTTCTCTTCTCATTATGTTGATGTATTTTATAATGTCAGAAGTTCATGAGTATATAAAGCAGCGACTTTCGCTCTTTTGTGTTTGACGTATTTTCTAGCAATGTGTGTCCAACAAGAGTACATTATATTAAAACTAAATGAAATTGTCGTTCATGGGAAGGATATTAAGTGGTATAGTCATACCTGAACCAACTGAATATTGTATCTAGTTATAATCTATCTATCTGAAGTAATAAGGACAAATAATCCACCCACACACATAACATATACGTATTTCCGATCTACGAATATCCATTGGAATGCATATATATCACACATATCTGCTTCAGAAAGTACAGGGATAAAATTCCGTACTTGTTTAATATATCTTTTATGGAATTCGTCTCTCCATATCTCTTATGAAAAAATTCCGTTAGAGATCAATAGATCTGTAATGGAATTTCGACCCTGTACTTTATCGGCAATGCCGTCAATAATTCGAACTTCTACACTTTCGCGTATTGTAAATTCTTCAAATATTGTTTTACATAATTAGGCTGAAAAGCAATGTAAACGGTACGAAATATAAGAAAATATCCTCCGGGCATTAATTTGGTGAACTTTTCACGATAAATTCTCCTACCGTTTACAGTGTAAATTACGATGAGTATTTTTAGCCTAAAAAAATTCTTTTGAAGTATATATATATATATTTCTCCATCCAAATATGGGCACTAATAGTATTATCAAGAAGATTTCGTAAACAGAAGGTATCATTGTTTACTGCATTAATATTAAATAAAAATCATGGAATAATTAATATGAAATTATTTTTCTTCTCGCAGCCTCCTTTAAGAAATTTTTTTCGTGCATAGTCAATTAATTTAAAATATAATTTCCATGAATATGTGAAGGGCATTACTTGTCTTCTTTCTTTAGGTATGTTTTTTCCCATCTGAAATCACTATATAATAATCTTACATATAAATATTTATAATGTATTGTATTAAATATTTATTTTTAAGTTGATAGATCTTTATTGTATATAAAATTTATTAATAAACATTTCTCATGCATGGACTTATTGCTTAGAAAATAGTTAAAATTCTTACATAATTGCTTACATTTTTCTTGAATTTCTTTCTAAATTCGACCATATTTGATACTTAGAAGAGAATTTTAAAAATGGTATTGATATTTTCCACTCTTTAACCAAAAATTTAATTTGTTACGTATTTCAAGTTCTTAAAAGAGACTTTAAAAGATAAAATAAGGTACATAAGTGCATATTCTTCTTAAAAAGGAACTCTTGTCAGAGTTTTCGTTAATACCCTCTTAAAAACTCTTAATACCACTTACTTTTTTAAAGAATGATTTTTGTAATATGTTATTTTCTGCAGTATAATTCTAAAGTGATATTCTGAATTTTTAAAAATTAGTTGAGAAACGCATCAAAACTACATATCATGAATTCTAGAATTATAAAACTTTTTGCTATCTGTAAATGCAATGCAATAGTCATTCAAATTGACAAAATAAACTTTTCCTCTAAGGTCATAAATGATAGAATTACGTGATAAACTCTCCTTCAGTTAGCGTTTGAAACTTCTATTTGAGCTGATCGATTTTTACTTGCGAATGACAAAATGACTTTGTTTTCAAATGAAGTAACAAAGCATCTCAGAACCTTACTTTTTTAAGAAATACTCATAAATGAAATATGAACTTACTTCTATGAATATTTAATCAAATGATTCATTTCAAATATATATTTATGATACAATAGCTTAAATTTACGCACTGTAAAGTTATTAAAAATTTCTACTTACAGTGCAAGATTGAATATTGTTTTTGATTTACTCACTTTTTATACCTTTTTTATGTTATATGACGTCAGCTTACGAAAAAACTGATGAACTAAATCTGCGTTCAACGTTTTTTCGAGGTAAATAGTAATATCCAACTTATCGAATACAGAACTGCAGTGAAGAAAATTTAACTCGTAATTATTGGTTTTCCCAAGAAATCGATGAGTTATTTTTAATGTGCAGCCGCACCGCCTGGATGTTACTCAATGAATAGAATTGTTTGAACTTGAGTAACGAATTACTTTAAGATGAATAATGCTTTTAATCGATTTTTCATGCTATAAAATGGTAGTTGTGAAAATTAATATTTAAGCACTAACTTGTATATAAGGTGAATATTTCCAGACTTTAAAACGATAAAATGTATAACGCTTATGGAACTTGGGAAAAAAAAGTATATAAAGATTTAAATACAATTATATTCATAAATAATTTTTTTACTTACGTTGCAAGTAAAATATATTTAGATGTGTGGGTGAAGTTTCGTTTTTATTATGAAAAATTTAATGTTGTTTGGCCTAGATGGTTGCCATTAATTTTAGAATAATTTTATTATTCTAATGAACTTTTAAATTAGGGGGTATTCACAGTCTAGACAGAATTATCACTTGAAAACAAAGAGAAAAAATTTAATTCATCATTTCGTCCGGGATGAATACACATGCCTTAATAAGTTTTTAAAAGATGCATTGTATAAAAAAAAAAAATCTTTAATGATAAGAATTTCTTATTTCCAATAAAGATATACATATATTTCTTCATATTCAAACATCATAAAAAGCAAGTATTCATTATTTCGTTTGTAATAAAAAAAACTGTAATAATTTTATGAAACTAGAAAAATGTAGTAATTTTTTTTATTCGAAATATCTCTCCTGTAACGTGAATGCTGTCTAAATATCTGTTCTTAATTCAGCGTTTGATGAGCGGTTGTTTTGAGTGAGTGATACAAATTTCAAAAAAACTGTTGCATAAGTTTCTATAATCATGTTACTAAATTTAGAAATCTCTGTAAGTTGATCTGAAAGTTATTCATATTTTAAACTATACTAATAAGACTGAGTTTAATACAAATAGGATCTGGGATAAAAATCTAGGACTTCCGCTATGATTAGACACTTCGGATTTCTGGTTTCGTCTGTAATCCAGCATTTTTACATAGCCTGACTTTTAGTTAATTCGTGTGTTTGACACTTTATTTGCAAATACTGCATTAAATTTTATACAATAATGCATCACTTTTGGTGTTTAAATGCATTGTTCTTGGTCATTTTCCAGTTATCCAACGTTTTCGGAATCCGCCGGTGCTCTGATGTCTGCCGGATTAATGACAGAGTGCCGTTTTCCCTAAAGTCTTATGAGTCCGCTGTCAGTTTGTTGCTTAGTAATACTAAGAAATAATTCGAATAAAAATATACTTAAAAAGGTACATTTATTTATACAGTCATTATTCCACATAAAAAAAGGAAAATCACAGTTTATAATATCTTTAAAAAAAATTTCACATTACATTTTTTTAATATGTTGCCACACGGTTTTCAGAAAAACTCTGCATGAAAATAATATTTATCTTTAAATCTCTTCAGAGTAGCTACCACAGGAACTTTCAGGAGTTGCTTTCGTGCTCGCATTCCGCAACTATTGCATTTGAATGCAAAATTTTTTCATGTCTTTTTCTTGAAAGTTTTTTAAATTTTTTTTTGTTTCCTTAAAATAATAAAAAGCGATGCTGTATGTTAATCATGCTTTGTGGCGGTTGCCTTTCTCAATATGAACAAAAAAAGTGTTTGGTAATTATACCGAAAAAGGAAACAACTATATACTTTTCGTTAATAAAAAAATATTACTTGATGTCGATTATTATGAATGTCCTGTGAATATTAATATGCGTATCTCTTTATCTCTCTCTTATCGTTTCATATTTGGAAGTCGAGTCACGTAAAAAATTAACGGTTTTTGCAAAAGGTGTTTTTACACCCATTCAACTATCACCATAACCGCTTTATTTTCATCGGCAAGGATTGAGTTGAAAATAAATTTGATTCGAAAGTGTGTTGCCGACCACCTAAATTAAGGTTGATGAATATTCAAATGCGTGTAATGCTCTTCTGCGAGTCATTGAATAAACGATTTACAGATGAAGATTATTTCTTAATTCAGGAGTTAATATGAAGTTATTTTAGACTCGCCGAGTGTTAATTGTATATTTCCTGTTATTTTCCGTTTCACAAATACATCTGAAATAAATGTTATGTTACGTTTGGGACTTTTTTATGCAGTCTCATTCTTGTTTCTTTTTTTCCATTTTATTCCCAATGGATTTCGTATTTCAAACAAAGAAAAAAAGGTTTTATTTTAACATAAAGTGCATGAAATGTATTAACAATTATTTCAAATTATTTTTGAAACACTTATTTTAATTAATAAGTAAATTAAGTGTTGTATTTTTTGTTTTAAATAAATAAAATACATGATACAATCTCCATAATTTTTAATTAAGAGTCTTAGATTAGAAAACTTTGATTTCACACTATTTCCTAATTTTTACTTTTTTTTATATTTTTTTTTATATAAATTCTGGTTATAATGTAACTCTTGGATGAAACTTATTATACAATTCTTTGAATAATCGCATTTACTAATTATTTTTATGAAAAATTAATTACTGTGCACAGATTGTTTAGACGAAAATTATTTTCTGACAGTTGTCATGTCATAATGCATGGCTAGTATGAATATGTTCTTTTTTGAATCTTAATATAAATAATTCATTTTTTTAAAAAAAAATCTTTCTTTAAATTACTTAATGGTAAATAAATTAAATGTATGGCATACTTAATATCATGATTTTTATTTTAAAATATTGGATGCATTTAAAAATTAAATAAGTGTTTTCCGGTCACTGTTTTGTCGACTCATTGTTCCTGATATATCTTTTGAATTCATATTCTTTTGAATGAAGTGTTTGATTGAAATTTTTACTGTGGACAATCAACTATTAAGAAAAATGACAGAATTGTATCAAGATAACCTCGTTTTCTCTTAACATGCTGTTAAAGCTCAAAAAACACTTCTTATAATCGTATCCAAATTGGCAGTATTTTTCCTGTTTCAGAAACTTTACAACTGACTTCATTTTAAAAGTTTGTAGAATATAAAATATTGAAAGGAATATTAATGGAATGCGTATAAAATTTAATTTTTGAGAAAAAGTACAAGCAATTCAAATGAACTGTTGAAATTCGTGACGCTCAAAAAAATAATCTTCGTTGTTTCTCACTGATATTTATTAAGACAGATAATACGACGAAAAAAGTTTCTAGATACTCATTATTAAAACCTGTTGGGGGTGAACTTTGAATTTGAAGTATAAATACCTAACTTTGAGCCACATAGAATTTTAAAAAAATTGCATAACTATGTAGAGAATGTATAATTATTGAGAAAGGAATCACGTATCATTGTTTTAAAAAAATTATTTTCTTGAAAGCTCGCTGAAAATATTCAAAAGGAATAATATAAACTTTCCGTTGGAACCTTTAGGTTTCTGTCTGCTTGAGATCAGAAACTTGTTCATTAGTGAAAAATTTATTCATTAACTTTCATAATCTGAGCCGGATTTGCTTTAAAGGGCCTTAAAAATTTCAAGAAATTGCTTTTGGATCAAATTTTATTACACTGACGTTGGGAATTTAAAATTTTGTTACATCACTTTACAAATGATTGCCATTTTTGCGTTATGAATAAAAAATGATTTTTAACCAGAACTTGATCCTTTCAATATTAATATATATATGAATTGTATTGGATTAAAATCATTTTTAACCAGAGCTATACTAAAATGTTCAACAAGTAATTTGATAATAAGCTCATTGTTTTCTTTGCATGTAGTTTTAATACGTGTTATAGGCCCTTAAATTACCGTGTATCACATATTCAATACAAAAACTGTGCGACAATATGTCATTGACACAGAACTGCTGGACACACGAGACGCCGGCCTCATCAAACCTGTCTTTTCGTAATGATTATCAACTGATGCTCATACATCACTGGAATAGTTTTTAATGACAGTCAGCTAATGAAATAGCATTTTCATTAAATTGGACGACTTACGATTCGAGATGAATTTCGTCATTTGCGACGGATGAATTTTCACGAAATCACTCTTCGGCTGAATTTATTATTCCGCAGTCACGTGTTTACAACAAGGGGCGGTAATCGACCTTGAAATTGAGTGAGAAATTTGCGGTTTTTCTTATCGCTGACGAAATGACCCGTTTTGAAGGGATTTCCCATCACTGGACTGGCTTGAACCGTTACTTTCCTGTAACGGGTGATTTGAAGCCATTATTTGAAATGAGTTATTTATGAAACTTTCTTTTCTGGAAGTTTTGATGCTGTTTGTTTCAGTAATGTGAATGGTACTGCGGATAAAAAAATAAAATAAATAAAAGAGACTGCTGTGCGCGCATAAAAAAAGCAAAATTTTCACAACCACATCAATATTTGTGCACCATACAAAAGAAAAATTACATCATACTACATTGTAGACTGGGCGTTAAATTCGATGTTTTGGCAGAGAAGAAAACAAATGTTACTGAACAAAATGAAAAAAAAATCTGTTTTCTTGAAACCATATTTAGAGAAAAGTCTTTTTAGCCCCTTTGCGACCACCCTCCCGACCACTCTTACCAACCCAGCATCGCTTCCCCGCGAAGAGTCCGATTAACAGGGGGGGGGGGCAGCGTCATGTTTTTGTAATTGGAAAACGGAACGTTTCATTTGAATTTTTAAATATTACTAGATGGTGCCAAATTGCAACGATTTTCTCAACAGTTGAATCTCGCAATATTTGACCTTCACATAAAAGTATTAGCTTCCGTTTTGTCCTTTTTTTTTTTTTTTAAATATTTGATAGATTTATTGGTGTAAGCAAATTAAGAATCTCGGTTCTTTAAAAGTGCACGTGATAGTCAAAGGGACACATCGGCATTCTTAGTTATTTCTTTGCTCTTTTCGTTAGAATATGGGGAAGTACATCCAGCTGACTATTCGCAGGGGTGAGGGCGAAATATTTATGAGTGTGTTTTGTAGAAATGCAGGATATGTGGATGGGTTATATCCAGTTTTATGGTTAAGAGAGTGAGATACCTATCTGAGAGGGAAATATGTAAAATTATGAATGAAAGTGATTCTGAGATTATTGAAGATAGTGATAGTAATTACAATGATTCACAGAAGGTTCGTTTTCCTCAGACACAGAACATAAAATTATGAAGAACTACCTTTTCATGTTTGCCCTGAACTTGCAGTTAGTTAGTCTTCTAAATAAAATTACATCCAGAGATGGACTTTTCAGTCAGAACTGGACAAAATTTAAACAGTGTGAAAACAAAGAATGAACTAGATTTTGTAAATCTCTTTTTTGATAACAAAATTATAGATGCCATTGTGAATGAAGCAAATGGCTTTGCACAGACCGTACAGGCATTGCATCGTATTTTTGCAAAACAATTAAGTAAATTTATTTGCATTTAAGAACAAAAAAAAGCGTGTTTAGGTTATCTATCAACCATACACTGTCAACCATAACGCTATCGCACCAATGGGTAAAAAAGACCAAAAACTGGTAAGAATATTTTGAAGTCACTCTGCGTAGTAGAGTAGAATCAAAATATGGGAGGTGTGGACACCGACAATTCTATCATTCATCATTATTCAGCTTTTAGAAAAACAGTAAAATGGTTTTTTAAAAAAAAAGCTGTTTTCCTTAATTGTTAGATATGGGATTTCTAAATGCAAATGTAATATATTCTTAAGTAAAAGGCGAAAAGTTCACAAAACCAAGAAATTTAAAAATTGGTCCAAAAAAACACCGGGCACTCAACCATTCCGTTTATCTGGTAGACATTTTCCGAAATTTTACATTGACGGAAAAAATAATGAAGGTTGAAGGAGGAGCGCAAAAATCTAAGAAAAGCAAAATCAAACATCACATTATGAGTGCAAAACATACAAAGTAGGATTGTGTGTCGATCCTTGTTTTGAGCTAAACCCCACGCAACAGAATTTTTAACTTGGAATTTTATTATTTATAGATTATTATGGCTTAGTACTCTTTTTTTTTTTTTAAAAAAAAAAAAATTCATATATATAGTATTTGAAACTTAATTTTTGTGCGTATAGTATTTGTTTCCTTGTGCATAACTAGTTATAATTTTATTTCTATTAGTGGCCGCAGTAGCGTATGGGTCATGGCTTCGGATTCGTGGCCGGCGGTTTCGTTGAGTCGCGGGTTCGATCCTTGACCACTAAAGACCCGCCGTGTAGCCGGGGCTGATGCACGCTAAATATGTCCGGACCCAAAGTCCTTCGTTGGCATGGTGTGGATGTTAGGAGAGGGGGTGCCAGCTCAGGTGTCGTCCTCGTCACTTGAGCGTGATTCAAAATAACGAGGTCCGTCGCCAATAGCCCTCGTGTTGCTTCTAGGGCGACGTTGATAAAACTAAACTAAAATCTATTTCTATCAATTTTATTGTCTTTAAATTAGTACGTATTAAGTAGTGTATATATATATATATATATATATATATAATTACAGTCTTTATATTAATTGTTAATTTTATAGGAATTTAGATTAGACTTAACTAGATTAGGCTTAACTGCTTAAAAGGCTCTGGTCGATGGTGACGCTTCCTTTTTTGAGCGTTCGGTCGGGGAACTGCGTTTCATTCCCCAGCTTACTGGTCCTCTCAAGGGGTCTTAAATACTGATCCTTCAATTTAAAACATTTACTTGTTTAGTTTAACGACATTGATGCCTGCAGCGTAAATCTTGATATTTTTCTGAACAGTGCTTCCTTTCCAAGCTATTTTAAGAAGAAGAAAAATTGAGGGGGGGGGGGCATTTAATGCTTAATTATGTTACAGTTGATTTTTCCATATAGATATTTATATGATTTAGGAAGACTTCATTTCATAACCTTGATACTGAACTGTTGTTTGCCCCACTTACTTTTTATTAGATATAAAACTAAAACCTGACAGATAATTTTAAAATATTTTTTTTTTCCAAATGCAGTAGCCAAACTTGGGCAAACCAATCCACATACAGTTGCTGGAACTAGGCCTATGCACTGGTTCATGCATGTATTATACTTTTTGCAACGCCTTTAGCTAGTGAGGTAATCAGAAAATAATCATCGCAATAAGATCACGTAGACAACACTCTTGCAATCCAGAATCGACTCATTGATTATTTCCCCGTTCTTTTTTTTTTTTTTTTTTCGATCTCAGAAAGCATTTTGAGTAGTATTGTCCGTCAAACAGCATTTTTATTTAATTTGAATGCTTAGTATAGAAGAGATTATTTTAACTTCTGAATTTTTATTTTTCATAGAAAATAATTTTCAATCGAAGTTAAACACAATATTAAACCTAATGCAACAAATGGAAATAAAATATGAATGAGAATAAAATAACAACAAATGGAAATAAAATATGATTAAGAATAAGATTAACAGTAAAGAATAAAATAATACTATTATGGAACGCCTTCCACGCCTTCTACTTCTTGTTGTCACATGTAATAAACTGAGTAAGTTGCAAAAATTAGATTAATACTGAGTGTTATAGTTAAAATGGCTTACGAACAAATTATACAAATGATTACAAAAAGTATATCGATCTGCCAATTTGCCGGCATAGTCAGACTGTCCCTATTGAAAATTTTCCTTATTTACTTATAAACATTTCATTTTTTCAAATAAACGTATTGTGTCAATGTCAGTGACGCTGATGGCTTTCTGATTGAATGCAAAAAAATTTAAAAACAAAATAAAATATTCCAAATAGCGATATTTCAAATTCTTAAATTGAAATGCAAAGATTTGTAATCCCTCTTTTCGCATCGCAATGTTTTTTTTTATTTATTTATGTTTAACTTGGTTGAGATGCTTTTGAGTTTTATAGCATCCCCTTGATGAATATTTATGATTTATAATTTAAATTGTTTTTAATTATTTCATCGTTTGACGCCATAATTGTGTGTGCGTGTGGACTAGAAATACCTTATATGTTAAAGATTGATTATTTATTGTGATTTTATTAAGTTCGTTGTTTTAAAAAAACTTTCAAATTGAAATTTTCTCCAGTTATTTGGGTAGAATAAATTAAAATTTTTCCCTCAAATCAAAAGACACACACACGCACGCAAACACACACACGTAGTTATATACAAGATAACTACTTTACTTTTATTATTTTTATTTTAAATCCTTTATATAAATTCTCTTTTGCTATTTGAATTATATATTCTTTTTAATTGATTATAGTTTAGGAAAAATTTGAAATATTTTAAACCAGAAATTTAATTTTTTTTTCCTGAAGCAACTAACCCAAATGAATTATTTGATGGTTGGTTTTATTAACGTCACTCTAGAAGCTACACGATTGCTATTGACGATGGACCTTACAATTTTGAACCTCTGTCAGGTGACGAGGACGAAACCTGAGATGGTACCTCCCTCTCCTAAGTTCCACACCACACCATGGGTGGTCATTGAACCTCAACAGATTTAACATGCTCAACAAAACTAAGCGGCAACACAGCGAGTCTTTCTTGACACAAAGTTGGAACCACGACTCGACGAATACCACTGCCCGCGAGTCCGCGACCACGACCACAAGGTTACCGATACCACCGAATTATTTGAATATATTTCAAATTAAATATTTTAATTGTTGTTTTTAAAAGTGTAATAAGGCTTGATAATTTAAAAAATAATGGCAAATCTCTCTCTCTTGATTGACTTGCTAATATATATGTAAAGGTTTAATCTAGAAAATTTGATCTAGAACCGTATTTTTATTGAAAATTTTTCTTTCATGCGAAGTTGTATTATGCAGTTTTTCATTTATTGCTTTTTACCAATAAATTATGTGTATTTTTTTTTTGTGTCAGATAAACTTTAAAAATAATGGGAAATAAATTCTAAGGTTTACAAAACTGAAAATTTTCCGCTTTTGCTTCGCTCAACATCTTTCGTATCCTGTGGCAATATTATTTTCCGCGTTATTATTCATTTGTTTTTGCTAACAGTAGGTATGAAAATCGATAAGTGGCAATGTAAACTTTCAAAATTAATACTGTTTTAGAACTATGACAAAAAAAAATTGAAATTGGGAGGTAATCAAAATAAGTTGATTTAGCAATGTGTTTATCACGTGACGAGAAATTTGGAAATTTCGTAAAACTGATTATATCTGGAATTGCAGTGCAAGGGAAGGGGGAGGAGTGAATTATTGCTTAATAAAGTTCTCATTACGCAGTGTTTGATATTTTTAAAATTGAATTACGAAGTTCCTTTTGATTTTTATGACACGTTATTTAAATTCTAGGAAAGGCAAAAAACCCACAAAAGTAAACTTGAATAATAACGAACGTATAGCTCTGAATCACAAATGAGTATCATAGTAATCTGGCTGATTTATTTGGCGATAAGTAGCAGATTTGAGACGGAATTATATTATAAATCGTGTAATGAAGTTAGGAGAAATATGTGTCCTTTAAAATTTAACAGAATCTCAAAATTCCTCCGGGTGCGAAGGAATATATTAAGGAACCATGAAATTATAATAGTGTGAATTACATATGTGTATTTTACTCAAATTCAGTGGATTTCGAAAAATCACGAATAACTATCTGATATTTTGTCTTCACACATTTAACTAATTTAAATGTGTGAAGACAAAATATCAGAAGAAATATCTAAAATCGGGATCATATCTTCTCGATTTTGTTTTCTCTTTGATGTATCTTTTCTTTATGGTTCAGTTTCTACACTGCGTGAATTTTCTTATAAATACTAAATACAATAAAATCTATAATTAGCGTTATAATTTAAACTGATGTTTTCGTAGAATAAGCAGATTAAAAGGATTTTTTCAAATTCTTCCTTACGGGATTCTTCAAAACCTGCCATGTTTTCTTAAAGTTCTTCCAAGTACTACATTCGTGTTTCAAAAGTTTTTGAAAAAAGTTTCGTGGTTAGAAAATAATTTTTTATTGGACAATTTTTCCACGTATTGTAGAACTATTCTCAATCCTATAATCGAGGCTGTATTATTCTGAATCGTAGGTAATCTAATGGATAAGATTTCTTAAAAAAAAATTTCGAAATGGTTAATTTTCGTAAAATGTGAGCCGGTAAAGCAAAGTTTCAATTATTACTGCATATTAATTATTCAATTTATTCTGCATATTAATTGATCTTTGTGTGTTGTATAATACAGGTTAATGGCTGTAATTATTGGTTTTCTCGGGAAGCCGTAGTTTGAAGCAGCGCGCAGAATATAGAGTTCCATCTGCTGAGATCTACAACGACCATCTTTCGAAAAATCAAGAAACGCTAGAAGAAATATGTAACTTTGAACGGGGTAATTTTATGTAGAGAAGAGCAATAAATGAAAAATTAACCTTCTATCTCGATTATTTTTCGTAATAATTGAAATTTTACGATATCGGGGAATAATAATTTAAATATTCCTTTAGGGAGGTTACTTCAACTCCGGCTTCGACCCGTGTGGTGACCGGGATGACAGAATAGTCTCACTGTAGCTCATGCATGTCGCAAAAGGTGATTAAAATGGGTAGTCAGCGCCTGGGGGTATAGCCGGGCACCCTGCCCCTGGGGATTATATCAGGGGACCTCAGGGACTTGCCTTCTTCAGGTAAGTACGGGCATCGTGACCCCGAGGCACCTTAGTGATCTTTTTCTTTCCCATGGGGTTTACTGTCTTTGGTAAACACGGGTGACGCACTCTCGGGATACCCTAGCGATCCTTCTCTATTTTCGATCCTCCTTCTTGTCAACCATTTTTACCTTTTTTTCCAATTTTTTCACGTATAGACCACAGTTTAATCTTGTTTGGTGCAGCATAGCCATATCTGGCTCTTGCGCCAATAAACTTTACATTCACTCACTCAACTCCGGCTTCCTGAAACTAAACTGTTTTGCTGTCAATACAGGTGGTGCTACTAATACACTTCATCTAAATATATATGTAGCGAAAGTGAGTTGTTAGTGGGAAGCAAAAAAAAAAAAAAAAAATACATAGACCAAATAACGTCTGTGTTGTGGGCCAAATACTTCAAAATTTCAGAATTGAAAATAGTGTAAGATAAAACTCTTTATCTTTCCCAATTAGACTGAGTAATTCTGAAGTGAGTAATTAGGAAAATGTTCGGCTTATGGAACTTTTATACCGTTAATGAAACCAGAACACAAACAAATGAACATGAATAGCTGTCATTTACAACATTATGTACATAAGGATCAGTAAATAGGCTGAATAAATTTCATCCAGATAAATCCCGGTTATTTCTTTGTAGTGATTAAAGCTTTGCGATACTTCCTCGTATCAATTACGTAAAAAAATGAAAGGGAAAAAAATGTAATTTGTAACGAAGGTGAGATTTTTAGTCACAAGCACACTGTAACTGGAAAATCGTTTTCTATCGAATTCTGATGAAAGCGGTTCATGGGAAACCCACATCGTGCTTCAGAAATACAAGGTTTTTGAAAGATGAGTTGACAGAAGTGGACTCAGGGTCACTGCAATCTGATAAACGCTCGGACATTGATCTTCTATCATACGGTTAAAAAAATGAATGCCAAACTTTGTATTTCTGTGATTCATGTGAACTTGCGAGGGAAAAAAATAACCAAGAAATTAATGAATAGAAAGTTATAATGTACAATAATGATTTTTACAAAAAAAAAAAGTAATTTTTTTATAATAGGCTATCTCAAAACATTTTTTAAGAAAATTACCTTTAAATTTTCATAATGATTAAAAATGTAACATTTTGAATGGACTTTACATCTGTCTTTATGAATCCATTTTGCTGATTTATTTCACTATTAAGGTATTCGCAGTTATTTGGAATGTTATTATAAGAAAACTATCATTTCGATCAATGATAAAGAAATAAATAATTCCTTCGGAAATTAAAAATTCGCATGGAAATTTTTGATGCAGTTATTTAATTTCCTTTCTTTAATTAAATAAAGATGTACAAAAAAATTCTTTACATTTGAATTTTTGTAAGAATTAAAAATTTGAAAGCTGTTTTCGAATATTTTGGATTAAAATTATTTTGATTTTTGTGAATCTATTAAGCTGATTCATTCCATGAGAAGAAATTCTTAGTGATGTGTTATTAATTGTGAAATGAAGACCTGCATTTGAAACACAGATTTTAAAAAATATTTCTTAATAATTTTTTTAAAATCCAAGAATCCTATGTGGAATTTTCGATGAAATTTAATCAGTTCACTGAATTCTGCAAAAAATCATTTAGCTCTAGAAAAAAAAGGAAATTAAAGAATTATTTTTATATCATCCAAGCTAATTTTTTTAACTGATAAATTTTGGTTAATAAAACTCTATTAACCCCAAAAGGGGTCCTCAACTATTTCCAAAAACTAAATATGATCTCAAAAATAAATCAGAAAATAGCAACTAAAGTAAATAAAGCAATTCAAAAAGGAACTATAAATATTTCACAAAGCATGGAAATTAGTCGTTGACTTCCTTCCATTCTAGCGCTAAAAATATAAGCAAAAGGAAAGGCGGGACGATTCAATAAACATTTCAGCAGCGAAGTGCAAGAGATGATTATACAAATTTCCCCAAATTGATAAAAACGTCGAAGGATGCAGCTCGACTATCACCCTGAATTTCGAGGTCTTTGATAACAATGGTATGCCAACAAACATAGCAACACGACTTTGACATGGGGGTGGGAATAATCATGATTTCGCAGATCAATCTTCTTTCCCCCCAGCATTTTCTAGATGAAAATGAGGATTGTTATCACTGTTCTGTTCTAAATGTTTTTCTCTTGCAATTTTCTTTCCACCCTTCTCTCTCTTTTTTTTCTTTTTCGTTCAAAAAAAAAAAAAAAAAAGAAATGAAGAAGAGACAGAAATTGAATGTCTATGTCAAAGTCATGGCCAAATTAGTTAAATCGTGTCAAGCCGGAATTGTGGCGTTGTCTCGAGGGGCACAATTGCAAATTAAATTTAAATGGATTTAAACTCGTGCGATTTCTTCGAACAAAATATTCACTCAGTCAAATTTGTGTGCATAACTTAGGTATGCAAAGACATATAAAAGGGAATACAGACTGATGAAATCATTAAAGAAAATAAAAGCACTTTTTTGTTTGGCGAAAAATCGCCAAGTTTGTTACCATGTAGTTTTTTTATTAATTAAATTCCTATTATTTGTTCACACTCTGCCTATGTAGTTATATCTTGTTCAAACTTTCAATTGTTAATAAAATACTTTTTTTTTCATCCACTCAAGTTCAAATACATTTTTTTTAAAATTTTATAGGATGACTCTTGATGTTAATACAGTTTTTTCAAATAATAATTCATTTGATTAAATTTAATTGGTGAAAATACAGTTTAGCCCAACCACTTGGCATAATTTCAAAAATTGCCAAACTTGGCGATTTTTTTGGCTGAACGTTAAGTCCACGAAGCGGATCATTTGGCAAAATACTGTCAAATAATTCCTTTCGCTTGACTAAACTGCATTCTAATCATTTAATTTACCGTATGAATTAAGAAACAAACCAATGCTTCTACCGTGTCATTTGTCTTGCAATGTCAAATTTGGTAGAGCGTCGGAGTAGAATCTTCATACCTTCGGATCTAATCTTGTCGAAGCATAAAATTCTTTTATTTGATTTTCAAATAATAAATTTTAGTTTTATATGGGAGGAAAAAAATTTTTTCTTATATAATATAATTTAGCAGGATATAAATTTAGGAATAAATACCGTCAGTGACGAAACGTGTAGATCGCTGGAAAAAAAATTTCTTTTGCCACTTAATATTATGATTCTTAAGTAGGAATTGACTTTAATTTTTTTATATTACTTGTTTGTTATCATTGCTCTCATATAACGAACTTCTCTAGGCTTTTGAGGGGGGGGATATAATCCTAACTTAAGTCTGTAGCCTTGTTGTTACTTCGTGGCTTCTAGTTAGTGAGTGAATACAGATTCCGTTATTCACTACGTGCGAGCTCCGTGAAATCAAGGCTCGATGATGGTCTTCATAAGGACTTGCCTCGAAGGGACTCAGCAAGTGACTGATGGTGGAAAGTCCATTGATGGTCATTAGGGCGAGCTTTTATCCTGTTGCTCGGTGATCCTAGAATATGTGGGTTCTATGAATTCCAAGGAGTCACTGATCCGAAAGCTCTTAAATGTGACATTGGATTAAGCTCTGAAGTTGAAAAAATGCCAATCAAGCAATCGTGACTAAATCAAATCATAAGTCGTAACGAAGTTAAATGAACTAACGATTTCTATGTTTGTCGCTTAATTTAATTTTCATTTCTAATACTAAGCGGTAATTCAATAGAACTTGGATCTCCGTGTAACCCAAATCGATCTGATTGAAGAATTTTTTTTTTATTTGAGAAGCGATTTTTTTTTTCCAAATTTCCATAACAATGTTTGTTTGTTTTAAACATATTTTACTATAATCTTCTAATCTGTATGAAAGGGGGAAAGGGAGGGGGGAACTTTACAAATATTCTGTACATAGTGAGCAAAACCTTAGATACACCTCTTATCATATCTGCGAAAATGGCACAAGGTGCTACATTGTCTAGATGGAAAATGCAATAAAACAGCTTTAAGCGCACTTCTATCGCTCACGAAGTAAGACGTCTTTATCGTCTGTAAATATAATTTATATTCGATTTATTAAATGTAAAGATGGTTTTTAATATATTTTATTTTGTTTCATTTTTCTTCTTGGTTGACTCGAATTTTCGATATTCCGAACCGGTTCTGATAGCAATTAATACGACTGTAATTTTAAATATTGTTATTTTTTTATACATATATATTTCATTTTTGATACAATAACAAAGAAAATCAACACAATATATACTGGCAACGTACATTGTACGAAAACGTAATGGTGAGTATTTCTTAATCAAAAATGAAATGCCAGCATTTCTCTCTCTGTGTGTGGGTAACTGAACTATCTTTTATAACATTTTAATGCACAATAATTTCTTGGTGACACCTATATGCAAGTTTAACATGTACTACATTTAATAGTACATTGATTGAGCTTATGCTTTTTTTCCCCCTGTGCAATTAGAACTGTCATCTCCAGTGTTTATCGCCCTCCTGTAGAGTGCGACTTGTAAGGAGAAAATATATGATGCCACTCACACAACCCCTCAGGTCAGTGCCAATGTGTAAGCGATCGAGTTGACACTCAGTATGGATCGCACAGCAGTGCGATAATGATAATAAACTTTGTTGCTGTTATACAACCAGGTCCGTGCCTCATCTCAGGATTTTAGACAACAACAGTTATGTTTTCGTGAGGTAATCAGATATGCTAACAGTAAACTGTGTTTATCACCAATATAATACGATATTTTTTAAAAGAATAACAGGAATTGTTGTTATTAATTAAGAAGTTGTTAGTCTGATCTTGTATGAAGTTCACAGATAAGTGAAATGTGTAAAAGTAAGTTAAGAAAAGTAAAGAAAGTATGTTTTCTAACAAATCAGAAGTGGAAAGAAAGTTTGTCAGTAGAAGTGAAAAAGTAGCTCAGTAGTATAGTCGAAATTAAAAGTAAAAAGTTTTGCAACAGAACATGAAAAGTAGAAATCTATGAACGAGCGGATATGTTGTATGTATTAAAATATTTCTTGCAGACGTGACTAATCTAATTAGTTCATCACTTATCAACTCATGAAGAAATTTCATGACAGAAACGTCAACTTGATGACTTTCTACCTCTTGCTCTAGATTATTTTGGATTTGTTTGGTTCACGTCGTATGAGAAGTATGAAATGCCTCGAGAAACTTCGTCATTTTAAGCAACTGCTCGTGTGAGAAGCCGACACCTGAACCGAACTACCTTTTTTTTGATAGATGATATTGAAACCTGGATCAGTTTCATCTTTCACTCGAGTCCTACTTTTCGTCTGAATACGAAAGGAAATATTTTTGGTTGGATACTTTTGCTTTGAGATTTTCAATAATAATATAGCTGAGATAGCAAGGATTGACTTTTAAGGTGTTTTATTTGAATTTTACTTACACAATTGCATTGAACCGTTTTGATCGAAGATGGAAATCGTTTTTAAAGAAGACAATTGATAACACCGCCACGTATTTACCTTGACCTTTTCTCCAATAAATCCATTGTTAAATTATAAAATATATGCTGATATATCAGCATATATGCTTAAAAATATATGCTGATTTCCCGCAAAATATTTCAGTATAGGTTAGCCTTAAAGGCAATAATACCAGACAAAAAGGGAGGTTAGTATCTCTTAATTGTCTTTATGTGAGATCTACTATGTTGAAAGTATTTTAGTAATTGATTGTTTATTAACGTCGCACTTAGAAACCACACGAGTATTTTTGGCGACAGACCTCGTAATTTTAAACCTCGGTCAAGTGACAAGTCGATACCTGAGCTGGAATCTCTCTTTACAGACTTCCAGATCAAAAGACTTGGAGCTTAGATTTTACGTACATCAATCCAGTTATACAGCGGGTCTTTAGTGGCATCAGGATTTGAACCCACGATTCGACGAAGCAACTCCGGCCGCGAGTCGGCGACTGTGACCTCTAGGCTACAGCATTTTAGTAAATTTGAATAGATAAAGTTCTTATATATTTAAGTTTAAATTTCAGTTGATAATCATGTAACATCACTAAGAGGATCATTGAACAAGAATGTATTGATGAAAATGGATATATTTTTCATTGAAACTAAAATTTATTCAGAAATTTGCATTGGATAACCCGTATGAAGCTCAAACTCCTTACCTAATTTCGAATAATTTAAGAGTATTAAAATATAGGCTTTGATCAACCATTGGAGAGTTTGGATGCGTAAACATCGTCCCTTAAAATATTCGTCAAAAAAAAAGGGAAGTGTTCAATCATTATGCTTTCTTGATCCTTTATAGAAGTAGTGGAAGACAGTTTTTTTTTAAAGTTTAATAACCTATAATGTAAGGTATAAAATTGACGTCATTCAGAAATTGAAATAAAACAAAGTATGCGTACACTGCGGTTTTTTTACGGAATAATTAGAGAGAAAAATGCAAGAAAACTTCATATAATGTTCAAAAGTTAAATCATTTTAGTTATTTTTAATGATGAATGAAAATTTCATAAAAGTTTTTAATTGTACTTTAAAGAATGTGAGGAGGAAATTTTTCTTTATATATATATATATATATAAATATTTTAAATTTCATTTCCAAGTAATTATTATTATATTCCCAATTAAAATGATTTATCTTGAATAATCAACTGTTTTATACTTTCGATTGTTAAGGAATATATATTTCTGATCTCTAAATTGTGTTGTGTATGGCTTAAGTAAAATAAAAAAATACTCTATATTTAAAATGAAGATCTAGTTTTCTTTTCAGAGTTGTCGAGACCAAGAGTTTTAACTGGAAAATTCAAGCCTTACGGTCACTTTGGTGCAAAGTATTTGAATATTTCTCTATTAACACACACGCAGATAATGTAGTATAGTTGCCAGCATTCATGGTGTCACGATGCGAGTTAAATAAAATAAATTTTTTAATAACATCTTAGAAATCTTCGAAGGAAAACTCCAAGTTATTAGAAAATTGTACTTTTGAATATTTGTTCCTCTATCACCATACAGTACATCCTGATTATGAAATGAAAAAAAAAAAATCCCAACATTCTTTGTAATGTTTTTATTAAGTTTTTTAATTCAATTTTTGTAAACATTTCTGCAATTTTTGAAACTATTAAGTTTTTCTTCTTTGAAATTGACAACTAGTTGTTGTATAAGTATTTCAAAAAAAATCTTAGCATCATATTTGCGTTACAAACAGCAAAATGTCATTTTTTGATAATTATTTTCCGCTATATGTTATAGTTACCAGCTTTGTAGAATAATATATTTTTCACTTATATTTCATCCGAATTTGTTGTAAATATTTACCTGCGTCTTTCAGTCTTTCATGTTACCAACTGTGCAATTATTTTTAACGAATACAGGCGAACATCTAGCGTCGATGAAAATCATCTTTAGGAACTAAATTAAGCTTTATCATAAATATAAAAATAAATGTTATTTTAAAGGTGATAAGAAACATTTCAAAGTTTCCCGCTAATTAAGCATTTTTAAATCATTACTGTCAATTTCTGCAGTTATAACCTCGAAACAGATTTCGCGATGATATAAGGAAATGACAGCCCTTCGAGCGCTTTAACATCTTTTTTGTTGTAAGTAAAATTGGGGTTCTGGCAATAAAGATAAGAAGTGCTTTTAAATTATATCTTTTTCCTTGACAACCATATCTGTGAACTTTTTTAAAGGCTTTTTCGTATCAAAATATTTAAACAGTTGTATTTGAAGCTTGTTATCGAGAAAGTGAACTCTTCTGTCACATGCTGTACAATCTTTTTTCCTTTTCTTGAGAAATGGATACTGTTTTGAGATTAAATATTGATGATTCAGACGAAATAAACATTGAATCACGCGTACCATATAAAGCAAAAATTTGGAATTATTTATTTATTTATTTTAAATTTATAATTGACGTCTTAATTGAGATGTAATGTCCAAACTCCTAAGTAATGTATCCAACTCTAATTCAGCGTTGACTATGATGTTAATTTACGACACACGAACATTCATTTCTGTAAACAAAAGACTATGGGCATAATCAACTTTCTAATGATGAATTAGAATTAATTAAATTCTGATCGAATGTCTCTCCGTACATTTTACTCATTGCCGAATGAATTAAGGATTCGCACGCCTGGTAAACATCCTACTCCAGACCGAGCAAACCAGCTACTATCTCTCTACTCATGCGTTCTTCTTCGGCTCGCTTTACTTTAAATCTGAAAACTCTTCTCTTCGATTCGTAATGTTACAAAACTTCTAGGTGTGTGGGAGGGAAGTGAGTCCAACGTGGATGATAACGGCAAATAACACTTTATTTACAAATATTCAGGACAGGACGACGCGCAGGTAACAAAATTTGGACATAAATACAGCACAAATAGAAAACACAGCACTTGCACGGATTAGTGACACAGATACAGTAACGAAACAGCACTCACTTGTAATGACGGTCACAGTTACATCAACAGCGTTTAGCTCACCAACTCACACTGCGGGCAAATCTCCGCAGTAACACTCTGCCTTCTAAGCAGACTCCGACAAATTTCCTCGGTTACGCTACCGATAGTTCCCTTGCAGATTCGCTTGGCCCATACCGATCGCTTCCAATCGATTTCCAAATCCATCTCCTTCTATTTCGCATCTTTATCTTTTATAGCCACTCCGATTAGTTATGACGTCACAGGGAAAAATCCGTAACTTTTCTCCCAGTCGAAATATCTACTAGATTCCTGCATTTTCTAGAAGCAACTTTTTGTCGCTCGAGTTGCCAACTTCGCCTCCGAGATTAAAGTGTCATTGCTTGAATTTTCTTTGGTCGATGAAATCTCTATAAATACCTCTTTTCCCTTATAAGAGAACTTTTCAGCTCGGTCTCTTTACAATATATATAGATTGAAGTAAGACCGAGAGTAACAAAAAGAGTAACACGAGGACAATTTGCAACGGACCTTGTAATTTTGAGCAACAGACGAGCGATTCTTATACGATTGACACTTACTCACTTTTCCCCATCTCGTACATGCTCACAAATACAGTCTATAAAAGTTTTGCAAATAAGTTTTATAGATCATGATACGATACTCAAATGAAATCTGTTCATTTGAAATGTTGCAGCTAGTTACAGGTTTCTCGAGAATAACATTATTCTGATAAAATTTTACAAATTTATCCTTCCAAGTCACATTTAATTAGTCAAAGATCATTCAGTAAACTAAAATAATAATAGATAAAATGCAGTATATTTTCATTTATTCTACTAGTTTAAAAAAATTGGATAAATACTCCGTTCGAAGTGTCTGTGCATTATATGCGAAAATGTTTCTGCAAACTTTTATAAAAAAAAAACACTTCCTTTTATTTTTTTTTTCATTTAATATTTACGTTTTTCTAATTTTCTTGCTTAGCTGTACACACAGCACAATAACGAGTAACTTCAACTGATGTATCCACGGGATACATTACTTCCTCATTTTAAACATATAAATTAAAAATTTAAGTCGAGTTCGAGACCCACATTTAACTGAAAACTCATTATGTGACTGAGCCTCCAAGTTCTCCTATGGTGTGGTGTGGAGATCGGAAGTCGATCTCGTCACTTGCCTGTAATTCGAAATTACGTCCCCTGACAGTACTTAGTGAAGCTCAGGAACGAATGCTAAATGTCCACTGAATCACTTTATCATGTTTCTAAATCGGAAATTTTTCAATCGACTTTAAAAAAAATGCTTCCATAAATAATATTTTTTCGTTAAATATTGACTTTTGTGTACTGTGGGTCACGGTCAACCAATAACTGTGACATTTCACGTGTGAAAGAATCTCCGAGTAACGTCACTGAAAACGCTTTCACACACGCACATAAAAAATCGGGGGACACGATGTTTTGAAATGCCTTGTCATGTAACTGATTTCAGTTCATATAATGTACCGAGATGAAAATTGTATGAGTCATCTTTCTTGAAAACTATGAAACCAGCTGCTTGTTGTGGCATTTGTAGGAACAGCTGTTACAATAAATATATTGACGTTGTCTTCTTTTGTTCTAAATTTCTACTGCCTTACATGACCGTATGTTCGACTTTTCTGAGATACTTAAGCCTTTATTAAATATTAGTCAAAAAATAAATATCGGTGTTTGAAGTTATTTAGACATTTTTAAAGCCTAATAAATTGGATGCATTAAAAGGAAACCAAGCTTTCTAGTACATCTAATGTATTCAGCTTAAGTCTAACTTAAATTAGTTTAAAAATGTAGTAAATTAGGTAAAAAATTCTTACATTAATTTTGTTTTTATGACATAGTAGTAGTGAAAGCATTTTTTAATCTCAAATACTAAACGAAAAAAACCTAAAAAAAATATTTTTAATTAACTTCTTTTTTGCAAATAAACATAAAATACCTAGTCTTTAGAATTCAAAAAGTTAATAATAAACATCTACGTTGTTATGAAATTCTGTGCTTTGATTCAATCATCTAAATTGCAGCAAGTTGTTGCAAGAAGCAACCGTAATTCTTTATCAATATCGAAACAATAAATATGTTGTAACAATTTAAAATGCATCATGACATTCGTAATTTGATTCACAGTTGTTTACAAGAAAGGGGAAATAACGACTTAGTATTGTGTATATATCCTTGAAAAGAGCCGCGATGTATCCTTGGCAACTCTTGTTGTTTATATGCAGTTTCTTTATTTCAAATGGGTGGATTCAGAATTTTTTTCGCTTAAATAGATAAGATTTAACAAAAAATATTAGCCATTAAAAGATGGCGAGAAGTGTTTTAGTAATTGATTGAAATTTCTTTAAAAAATATGAATTGTGAAGAATCTACTATTTTAACAGAAAAATTGGGAAAGAAATTTCAAATTGTTGAAAAACTATTATTATCAGCTAAAATATTCAAAAGAATAGTTAAAAAACTTTCAAAAAAAATGTTTGTTCCTTTAAATTATAGGTTCCCAAAGTGGTCTGTATGGACCCCCAGGAGTCCACTCCGACCTTCAACGGGTTTATATCAAATAATGAAAAAATCAGGAGTGCATGAGATGTAAATAGGTATCTACGAGACTAAATCTCATTTAAGTAGATTATCTTCAAAATTCAGCGCTTCGTAAATGCCATAATGCATCTTATACAGATTTAATATATGTACTTACACAACATTCATATAATGGCATATAAACTAACTAATTATATGTTTATTAAGTATATTTTATAAATTCGTGTAATTAGGTACCTATTCGCTTTGTGGTCACAGTACCTGGGAAAATTGTTGCATTGGGTATCAGGAGCAACGCTTGTGTAGCCAAGTACCAGAGCTTTGCAAAGTTGAACCTAATTAATTTGTCAATTTTAAATATGAATGTCAGAGACAAACACTGCATTCGTTTTCTGAGTTTTGAGAAGAAAAGTGAGATGAAGAAATGTTTCTAATTAGGATGCCAGACAGTTCTGGAATGGATTCAGTAGATGTTTCCCCCCTCATCTAGTTTAACGCAGATATTCATCATTTTAAACGGCCTCGGACAGGGAGATACACCGGTTAGTCTTCTGTTCTATCTCGCTCTTCAAACAAATGTAAAAGATTCTAATATTAACACCAGAGGAACAATTTTTTATAAATCTGTGCAGATTTTTACATTTGCCAATGACATTGGTATTGTCGCTCGGGCCTCGTTACTACTTAAACAGGTTTTTCTTTTTTTGAAAGCTGAAGCAAATAAGATGCATCTTGTCATTGACTAGAATAAAATCAAGTATATAACGTGTATCAGTTTTAAAAATCCTTATTTTGAAATAGGAGAAAATAGGTTTGAAACTGTCAGTGTTTTTAAATATTTAGGTTTTTAAATGAACTACAAAATGCTAGAGATTCGCAAAAGAGTCACATTTGCTAACGGATGTGTTTTTCGACTGCAAAAATATTTAAAATCTAATTTCACCGGCAGTAAAGCAAAACTACTTATTTACAAAACTTAGCTTAGGACCTTTCTCACACACGCTGCTGAAATATGAGTAATGACTAAGAAAGATCGAGTGACTCTTTCTATATTTGAAAGAGGAATTTTTAAGAATAACATTTGTGTGTGTTGGAATAAAATGTGGTCATTATTGGAGAAGAGGAACCAACTGAGAAATTTACAAATTATTTAAATAGTCAAATATTATTAAATGTACAGCAATGCGGAGGATTAAATGGCCAGGACACTTAATAAGATTGGATGACAATCGAGCCGCTGAAAATATCTTGGCTAAATCATCTGATACCAGAAAAAGAGGGAGACCAAAACTTAGTCAAGAAAATGACTTGGAAACTTTTAAGGTGACAAAGAGGAAAACCTTTGCCAAAAACAGGTTGACATGGGACGGAATTCCGAGGAAGTCTGGGACGCATATGTAGCTGTGAAGAAGAACGCTTATACTCAATTCCGACAGTGATTGTAGTAGGATTCTCAAGACACAATGACAACTCATCATCAGTTTGTGTTGTATTTATTTCTTCTGATTTCTTTGCATAAGGATTTGGGTGTTGGATGACAGATATGCTTTGCTGCAAAGCTAAAATCTTGAAAAAAGGTAAACATTTGAAAGCCATAAATCGCTTGCTTTCAACCAACTCATGATGTTGACAAGATTTAATTTTGAATTAAATATCTCCGAAAATAGAAATGTAACTATTGTTGTTGTGGAAGGAAAATAAAATACATCTTTACATCGAAGATGTTTCAGCTTTCGGATGGGGTGTATGTCAAACGCGACCCTTTATTCCCCCCCTCAAAACGGGACATCTACCGATTTTTGGGCAATAGTATGTAAACTCAAGAAATTTGCTTCATAGTTTTATTCAATTTAGGGAAAAAAAAAAAAAAAAAAAACAGGAATGGGAACGCGAAAATAAGTAGCTTATATAATCTTACATTTTTCTGATGAACAAATTTGCTGTATTGGGTGTTGATTTCAAATAAGAAGGAAACTCGTGACAGGATTTCTCAAACTTATTTCAATAATTGACATGTATTTAAGAACCGTGACTTGCAGTTCTTTTTCTTCGCTCTCCCGCTACTTAATCGTAAGAAAAAATACCTTCTCTAAGGGTGCAGAAGTGCATTTTTGTTGAAATCGTTACCGCTTTCTGAAAAACGGGACATTTTGAGGAATCCGAGTCTGTGTAATAAGGGACAGCGGGATTGGCTACCCTACAACCAGAATGTATGGTCACATAATATATGCGGCATCTAACTTTGTACATAATTTGCCAGAGAAATCGGGAGTGGCCATGAATCGGAAATTTCTCTACAAGGGCCAAGTAGAAATGTTGCAACTTGCCCCCATGGTATGATTTCGGACATTTTTTATTGATTTGTAGAAAAAAGGTGTTGAGATAAGTAAAAAAAAAACATTGTTAAAAATTAATTAACTTACCATAAATCAAAATTTATGAAACATTTTTTAATCATTAATTAGCTAAAAAGGAACACTCTTTGATCGTTTCTGATTGGCACTGAATGTTTTTACACTGTAGAGCTTATCATTAAAATTGAAATGTCTAGATTTAATCCATAAAATCATATAATCCAGGTTTTGAAAAGAGTGAAAAGCAGGAAGTGTTTTGATTGCGATCTTTTACTACCAGTATTTGCTTAAAGAAAGAAAAAGAATGCGACAAATAACAACACTAAATGACTCCATCGACATAAAATCAAGAATTTCAGAAAAGCCAGGACCTTTATTACAGAAATAAACTTAACATATATCTGAACGCTGTTTTTGCGTGTTATGTAACATATATTATATTACGCAAATTAATATAAAAATAGCTTAAAATAAAATGTGTTAATTTTTGGTTGCGTGTTTTCATTTCCCTATTTGCTATGCATAAAAATAACGCCGTTTAACGTAGTTTCATTTAAAGAACGACTAAGTCCTAGGAACAAGCTCTAAATGAGGTATTACCCTGCATAGAATAAGGTTTTGTTTTATTTTATTAATGTCACGCTAGAAGCAGCACGAGGGCTATTGGCGACGGACCTCGTAATTTTGAGCCTCGGTGAAGTGACGAGGACGACACCTGAGCTGGAACCCTCTTCTCCTAACATCCACCATCCACACCACGATAACGGGAGGACTTTGGGCCGCGACAGATTTAACGTGCATCAGCCCCAGCTACCATAGAATAAGGTTAAATAATAATAATAATAATAATAAACCCTTCAAAACCAACTATTATAAACTTTAAATCTAATATAGGAAATTTTATAGCGTCGCATTTTTCGTTGCAACTTTAATTCTTTTATTTACTTTGTATTGTTATAGCCATAAATAAAGATTATTAGATATAAATATCTTAATTAAGGCATTGAGTGATATGTAGTTTTTAAAAATCAATAATTCATTTTTAAACGGTCACTTGTTTTTTGAATAACTTCTTAAACAGATATTTTTTTCCGAGTGGCTTAAAAGCGAATTTATCTTAGGAAATATTTATTACAATTGGTTTTTAAAGTTTAGTGACTGAATTATGTGGAGGATTACAATTAGTTTACATACATTATATTAATTCGTCAATTAATTATTTATTCCGTATCATAATCTTATTATTGTCAGTGGTTGACGCTAATTTCTATTTACTTAATGTTCTTAACTTAATCTTAGCGGCTTTTTTAAATTTGTAATACTGACAGACTTTAACGAAAAATGTATGACGTAGAATATGCGTTCGACCTTTGCATAAATTTAATGTGTACGGTATGGAAAAGAACAAAATACGTACGTATCTATTGTACTGTTTGAAAGAGAATTGCAGATATTGAGATAAACTCCGAGAAAAAAAAGTATTGATTATAAGTTGCGAAAAATTTATATTTTATACAGATTAGCGTTTCTCATCAAAGCCATGCCGAAAAAAAAATGTTAACTGGTGAAACCTTGGGAAACTTATGTGACTCTGACTGTACAGAGCCCACTCAACTATTTATGAGTTCCGTAATGTCAAAATTGAGAATATATAGGTGAAGAGAATCGCCAGAATTTGCCATTAACGTCAATTTCGGCAGATCGGCTCGTACTCATAAAAAAGGCCGACTTATGAGAGAATAACTAGTGATGGAGATGCTATGCTGCACAAAAAATAATTCGTCTGTATGACATCCAATTCACGAAAAAAATCTGACTTGCTGGGAGAACTTTAGTCCTTGAAAATGACAAGAGGAGAGTTAAGGAAAGAGAAAAAATATTTCGAAAGTTTACAGTACCTTTGAATAAAAAAAAAAAAAATGTCAACTTCGCTATTGTTTTGAAATTATGTTAAATTATACCTTATCTCCGACAAATATCTTCTCTTTGGATTTCTGTACGAAAAAAATTAGGCCATAAAAATGCTTAATTTTTACGAATTTTATTTTCATCAATGAAAAACTTATTAGGAAAAAAAAAATTAAAAATCAAGATTGTTTTCATACACATTCGACGAAATTACAAGAAATCGTTCCCCAGTTCACCTTATAAGTCTTCCTTTAAATATATCATTTGTTAAAATGAAAATAAATTCTTGCTGTTAAAACAAAATACATCTGTTTCCCCCCGAGCATTGTGATATGAAACCACAGTAGCACAACTGCACTCCTCGGAATCGTTATACTGACACCTTCCTTCGGTAAAAGTACTCGGCCATCAATACACTGGCGCGAGAGAAACTCATTTCAAATACGGCGCCTATCAAAAACTTGTCATGACACACTGTTCGAGTGTGGCGGATATCCGCTACGCTGAATCGCAGCGGCTGTATTTAAAGTGGAAATGAAATGGGAGATTCGCCCAGTTTTATAACTTCTTTGTTTTCGAATTCAGGCGGAAGTTTGGGAGTAGAATATGTCAATTCGTAGGCGGTACCGGTTGTCGAAACGAGTCTCATTATACACCCAATCATGCTGTGATGAGATCACTTCCAACATATGTGTTATATTGCGGTAATTGACAGCATTTGTTTTGTTCCACTGTTTATTTGTCCTTATGGGTTTCGAAAGTGCGTTCTACGAGAGAAAAAAAATTGATTGATCTTTGTTTTAAAAAGAAAGAGCGTTTTACGCAATTCTGCAATTTGTTCATTTCTTTTTTATGAATTTAAGCGTTATCAAACGCTGAATCCAATGTAATTTTTAATTCAATTATATATGTCTGTCCATAGTTTTCCCCTGCGATATATTAATGGGATGATTTTAAATTTTGCATTTATGTTACTTCTAAAAATAACGATTGTACTTAAAATGTACTTATATGGTAATTATAGAACGGGCTTGAAATATTTTCGAAAATTTACGACGAAAAAAGTGGGACACATATAGCAAGATCATACACTTACGATCTAAAAATAATAGACAAAAATTTTCTTTTCACTTTTGCTGAGCATTGATCATTTAACACCATAGTAAGAAATTAAAAATAATTTATAATGATTTCCTGCTAACCATTTAGTCGATCTGTTATCAATATAAAAGGTTATTATCGAAAATCATTTATATGAGTAGTTCTCAATCGACGAACTCTGATATAAAACCTCGTAAGGGAAACATTTTCTCGAAGTCTACTAAAGCCGGGCATTAGTACTAAAAATTCACTGAACAATGATCTTATGATGGTTGAGAACCATTATTCTAAGCGATTATTAACCATTATTCTATTAATCCATTTCTCTTCTGAACTTTCGGTGAAACACAACTTTCCTAATAAACTTTTTGAAAAAGTATTGGATTCATAATCTTCTCATGATCATAACTCACTATGATCACCATCTTCGTCTACTCTTCTCTGTCTTTGGTCGGGCCCTCATATTTAAAAAAATCATTGAACCATGATTTCGCAAGGGTTGAGAACTATTGTGCTCGACGCCATAATGTGCTATATAATCTAATTGATTTTTTGAACATTCGTTGAACCTCACATTTTGATTTTGAACTTCGTAAGATATTCTATAAATAAGCAATTAATTTTTTTTTTATCTTTTTAGTGATATTATATGATTTTACATTTGAGTAATTATTTTTTGGAATCAATTATTTTATTATTTAATGGTTGCCCAAATGAAAGTGGGACTGCTGTTAGTTTGAGGAAGGATTTTAACGGTAGAGGCGTGTTCAGTATGTGGAATAAAGAATGATACATATGGAATACATTGGCTGTACATAGTTACTTTGTATATTAATACAAGTGTTCCAGTTCTACTCTGGATGAAGAACCTCCGGAACTGTTTGTGGGACCATTCTTCAAAAGTTACCTGACCGCATTATCGTCAGCGAATTGCTGTTCTTTCAGGGCTTTCTTGAGTGGATCAAAGACATAGTAGTAGCATGGTGAGAAATCGAACTTCACTCGGGCTGTACGGATGATGTTCGAGGACTTATCATCGAAGTCTCTGCAACAAATCCTTGGACGTAATATCTACAGGAGGACTAGTATTGATAGGCAACAGAATCTTCCCTTTGGTGGCGCAGCAGTTGGCTGCATTAACGTTCCGTGGAGAAAGGTGTGAAAAGTCCCTTTACTGATAGACAATGCAGCATTACAGGGGGGGGATCATTGCTTAGTAATTCTACTCAGTGATTCTACCTCACCAGATTATCCATTGAAGTAATTTTTGGGGTGATAACAATGTGCGCTGGATTTGTTCGAGACTTGTTGTCCGTACTAGTTCGTCCTTTCCGAAATTCACTCTATCATCAGAACATTAAAATGCGTGAGAAGCGTCCCGTACACATTTTTTCAGTCGATGGTAAATCTCTATTGGATTCAGATAAAATAAATTCAGATAAAAAAAAATAATAACTGCATGTTGACTACGTTTAGAGGCTTCCGTGAACTTACTGGTTAGCTTGTTTCCACTCAGCCGCAGAGACAAATGATGCGTTTCTACGATACCACATACTTTCCTGCCGTTTTAGAGTCCTTTCTTGGCTCATGTACATTGTTCTTCCTCTTTCATCGACTGCGCTAACGCGACAGTCCCAAGAATTTTATATATTTTCCATCTTTTGCAAGTACTCTATTAAGCCGTTTAAAAGTCCTCATAAGTTTGCTATAAACTCGATAAATCTACATCTAAATTGTAATCGTAATTTGTATAGTTTGAATACATTGTTAACATGAACGATTCATCAAAAAATGTGTCATTTCCTTTTTGTTACGTCTGAAAATAAATATGAATTACTTTCCTCTATAAATTGCGAAAACTGTTTAATTTTTTTTATGCTTGGCTTGGTAATAATATTTTATGATGTAATTCATTTTCACATTATAAATTCTGAAAACTGTATAGTTTTTTTATGTTTGCTTTATTAATGATTCTGTGTGATGTAATTAAAAAAAAACATGTGTTTCATATGTATGATGTAATTAACTATGCTTGTGTCTTATGTTGAAATTTAGAATATAGGAATAAATTTTTTTAAAGCAACAGGTTAAAGTTCTATGTGTTTTGAATGCTTTCTCTATTTTCGGAGATGAAGCATAACATTGATGAAATTTCGTATTACCTAGATTGAGAAATAAGAAAAGAAAAATATTTATACAAAAATATGAAAAGGGCTTTAAAAATAACGAATAATCTTCAAATATATGACACTTGGGTGTTGAGTAGATGAGTATTCTTTACATATTCTGTTCGAAGATGCTTTTACTGCTGTTCAGATGTAAAAAAACCAATGAAGGTGCCTGATCTTACAAATGAATGCGCTGAAGTTATGCGAATCATAAAAGTGGTATGAATGTCTGCAGAATCTGGGATCGTTGGCTTCAGGATAGTAATATGGAATGCCGTGCTAGATCTCAACGGTCGACTATCACTAACAGTCGAGAAGACAGACATGATAAGGGCATGTCCTTAATGGAATATACAGCCACGTCATGAGTCAATGAATGGGGTAGTTTTCAAGCTAAACATCTGTACGAACAGCTCGACATCGTTTGTAGTAGCATGGACTGTTAAATTTGTGACCATGACTTCGGCTATCCTTGACGCTACATCGCACACAGAAGAGCTTTCAATGATGCAATCAATGACGGGCCTGTTCTTTTCAGACGAATCCATGTTTTGTTTACAACATCATGATGGTCACATCCGCGTTTGAAGGCATCGTGGAGAAAGCACATTGTCAACGTGCATTCGACATCGTCAAACTGTCCCATCACCTGCAGTGATGGTATGGGATGTTATTAGATACACGTTTCGGTCACCTCATGTTCGCATTGACGGAATTTTGAACTTTGACCGTTACATTTCTAGTACGTTAAGTTCTGAGGCTGTACTCTTCCTATGAGACCTTCGAAACGCTACGTTTCAGCAGGATAATGCACGACCGCATGTTGCCGGTATAGTACGGATTTTCCTCGATACAGAAAATGTTCGTGCAGACCTGGCCATCACGTTCTTCAGATCTTTCACCGATAGAAAATGTTTGGTCAATTTTTGCCAAGCGACTGGCTCATCAGATCTCTACAATCGATAAACAGTGTCATCGCATTGCCTTCCAATTTTTGTTTGACTCAATGTCCAAGCGTAGAAGCATTGTTATTGCTGCCAGAGGTGGTTATTCTTTCTCAGGATCTATGCTTCCAAATTTCTAGAAAATTGAATAACTTATTATTTTTAGTATAATGTATTTGTCCAATAAATATCATTTTGTTGTTCGGATTTCTTCCTTGTGTAACTATTTTAAAGACATGTTATGTATTTATGCTATTTTAGAGAAAACTCGACCAAATGACGGCCTTCAACGCGTTTACCAACAAGTTTTACTTAAGTATGATAAATCATGCTTTCCCGGATACTTGGGTCCGAGACGAAGTAGATATCTTCAGCTTCAATAAGGCAGAGTCGGATCTTTACTCTTATACTATCAAATTATGTTTCATATCCCACAAGTATATTGCGCTCACAATTAAATTCCTTTTTAATTCTTTTATTTAGTCAAGCTAATTTGTTAATCATGTTTCATTTGATTGGGTCAAGGTTTTATTTTTGTTGAAATAGAATTATGAAGAATTCCCCACCCCAAGGTGATTAAAAAAGAACGCGAATAGCGCCTTTATAATATTACTGATGTCTCTTTCCAAAAATATTATACTTGCAACCGATAAGAGCAATATATGTGTGTAACAAACGATTCGAATATTACTTTGAAGGACTGTCTACATAATCAATTATATTTTTTCTGAGATCACTTTTAAAATTTTAGCAATATTTCTAGAATTTCCATGAATAATCTCGGAAAGTCAAGTCTTAGCCTTCAAAAGATTTTAAATAGAACCGTATTCTTTTTATCATATAACTCAGAAAAATATATCCTCTAAAGTGTTAACGGAATTAAAATAACATAATGGATACAACATAACATTGAGTAATAATATTAAATTTAAACTCTACAGAAATAGTACAAAACAACACTTTTTTTTAAAGCGTTTAATATGTATTTGAAATGGATTCAATTTTAATGCTTAATCGATAGTTTAAATTTATTCAAGTATACAGATAAAAGATTAAAAGTATATTAAATAATCCTCGAGAATAAATTGAATTTAAAATTTCAATAAGTTTTAAATTATGTGCATGAATCTGACATCGAGAAAATTATCGAATACACTAAGAAAAATTTAAAAACGTCAAATGAGAAATTATGGTTACTTTAAAGAAGTTTCGGGCTCGTCTGTAATATGTTTCCTAAAATTTCTCGTAGAAATGCTCAATTATAAGTATTTCGAGTCGTATTAAAGCAAAGCTATGTAATTGGAATGCTATACTGTACAAAGTTTTGAATGACTGCACTGAGGAGCAACACGAAGGCTATAGAATTTCCATCACGGACATGAATGCATGGGACCACGTAATTTCGAACCTCGGTCAAATGACGAGGACGATACATGAGTTGGTACCTCCCTCTCCAAACTTCCATACCATGCCAACGGAAGAATTTGAGAACTCGACAAATTAAACGTGCTTTAACCCCCTACCCGTCAGGTCTTTCGCTGCACTAGGGCTCGAATCCGCGACTCGAGAAAAGCAACGCTAGCCGCGAGTTCACAATCCTGACCACTAGGCTACCACGACCAATAAAAAAAATGGGAGTTAATTGTAAAATTTAAATTAGGTCACCAATATTTAATTAATTTAATTTATTTGATTTGAGTTCATTGAAATTAATAGTCGGAAGAAGGTATCTGTGCTTCGTTGAACGTTTTCGGCTGCATATTTCAGCCGAATTCAAGGCTTATTTTTGTGTAATTTCTCGCATTATGATGCATAATGACATTCGAGGTACTGAAAACCCTATTGGGAAAAATAGATGCAAATATATATCTAACGTGGCGTGGAGGATCGGGTGCCAACTACGGTATCGACCTCGTCAACTGACCATGGTTGAAAATTGTGAGGTGCATTGACAGTAGTTAGCTGACCTTGTCTCGGGCAGATATAGGATATTGGAAGCGTTTAATAAACAAACCAGCATGCGATATGATTGAAACAGATTTCTTTAATTTCTGATAAGTAAAAATGGTTATAAATCTGGATCTAAAATTATAAAATTATTCATACAAACAAAAAAGGCTGTCTCATAATTTTTTTCTATTTATGCTTCTTAAACTTTTTTTTTTTTGTTTGTTTTCTTGTGTGTATTTGCATGCGTTTTTTTTTTCTGTTACACATGTTACTTTCAACTGTAATTTTACATAAGAAATTTGTATTTATTTAAAAAATTATTTTTAGGTTTTGTTATTGTTTTTTGGTATTTTGCTGTTTATTTCCATGGTTTGTAACATGCAATAGAAGCTCTGTCTGCAAATTTCACACTTACACATAGCGCAAACAGGAATTAACACGTTTTCCGAATTTGACAATCGTTTAATACTCGAGACATTTATTTTACCACGCAAGGTCTAAAATTAACTTAAATTTTTTTTGAAATTCCTTTTGTTAATTCTATGTGGAAACACTACATTTTGAGGAAAGTATTCTATTTTTGTTGTTCTATCATTATTTTTTTTTCCTGTAGTAGATTATTAAAATGTTTTTAAGTATTTCACTTAGTGTGTGTGTATTAGTGTGTCATCAAATTTTCGATCGTTGATTTAACCAACTTCCCATCAAGCTAGAGCTCTGAAACATTGGGAATCGTTCTTACACGCCTAACAATGCAATATTTAGACATTTGCGACAAATTTTAACTAATATTTCAATAAATGTTTTTAATAATGCAGTTTAACTCAACCACTTGGGGCGATTTCAAAAATTGACAAACTTGGCGATTTTTTGTTTGGCTGAACAATATTTAGACATTTGCGACAAGTTTAAACTATTATTTCAATAACTTTTTTAATAAACTTTACCACCATATAAAAACGTTGTTTTTAAAAATGTTGGACTTTATCTAGAATTATTTTTTACTGTACTTGTGGAAAGGGAATTGAAGAGAATATTTCTTACTAAACTCGTATATTATGAAATATGTATAACTCGCTCTGAATTTGCAAAGTTTGCCATACAATTCGCTACCTGGACAATAATTTTAGTTTGTAAGGCTTCGTGATTTTGAAATTCAGACTTTAAAGTGTTTGCATTTAGATTTTTTTGAAATGCATTTAGTTTCTAATGTTCGTGGTAGATTTCTTGTAATAAAAAGCCTATTTATCATGTAGCAATCTCAAAGTATCAATGTGGACTATTATTTTGATAACTAATCACAGTAATTTAATGTATATCAAGATATTACTGAATTTTCAATAGAATGCTATATTTAGTAATAGGCAATGATAAAATTTCAAAATTTCCAATTGTGAATTCAGTAGATTTGATAGAAAGCAAATGTAAAACATTTTCATTGTAGTGGTTGTTATCAGTTAAGATGTAATTGAGAATAGTGTTATTACGTTATGTTCTACGTAATTTATCTTATTCAAGGTCATTCTTTCCAGTGATTTTAAAATCAACCTACAACGACAGCAAATGATTTTTTCCAAACTTAAAAAATAAAAGCTTCGAGACAAACATAATGAACTGCAATTGAGCAAACATTTCTTTCTGTTTATAAATTTGCTTCAAGGTAACTCGACTGTTTTCTTTCTGTTTTCTTTTTCGCTCCGGCGTTCTAGAGGTAATTCGATTTTTTTTTTGTATGTCAACTTTTCATAATATTCATATCTTAAGTTTACATAAAATGATAAGATAAATGAAACTCTTAAATACGCTCTCTTTTATTGGAAGCAGAAAATGATTTTTCGAACTTTGGATTATTAAATTGTGATAAAAATGTACTTGAAAAGGGTTGAATCTTTCTTCCAATGCTCTTGTAGCACGTGTAATTTTTTTAAAAAAAGAATGTGTGGGATAATTGGTTGCACCGACTGAACTGTGCAGTATCATGGTCTCTACACTCGAGAGGCTATTAAAGGGTACGCGAAAAGAAAACTGTGGCTGCCCAGCTAAAAAAGAACAAAAGAATTTTAAAAAGTTGGTAGAGGTTTTCACTGATACTGTCAGTTTTGTAACATTGACCTTCTTATCAACTAAATCCTCGATGAAAGAGGGGTTGCATCCGCTGGAAAGATCAGCTTAACCTTCACCTGCCCTTGCCACGCAAGAAGGGCAAATGGCTGTGTCACCCCTAGAAAATACAGGGTTATTAAATAATACATGAATGCAAAAGGAAAATGTTCGATATAACTTCTTTTAGTTACACGTATGATGTCAATTCGATGCGTAAGTTCCTGCCAAACACGTTGTAAAGTGTCAGTGGTAATGGATTGTACAGCAGCAGAAATGTGTTGATTAAGTTCACATAATTTTGTTGGAAATGGGGGCGCATACACTTTATCTTAAGCAAACCACCAAGGTAAGAAACCGCACGGGACCAAATCAGATGACTCAGGTGGCCAGTTGTGTAACATCGAGTTATCTGATCCACAGCGACTGATGCAAGTGCGAGGTAGCTCCGTGAAAGCTACTAAAACAGCTTTCATGAAATAGCTTCACAAAGAACACACGAAAGTCATCTATTTTTCCCAATATAAAACTGGCAGAGTTTTCCTGAAAATTTGTGCGTTACTTTTTATTCTGTGTCGCTTATTTTTCAAAATATGGAATTTTGAAATTGGATGAACCATTTTCAGTAATCTTGTATGTCGAAGGTAATTAAATGCAGCTCCGGATTTTAGATTGTGTATTCATCCTCTTTTAAGTCTAATTTTTTTCTAAACTTCCTGTTAATTTGTTTGCTTACTTCAAATTTTTTTAAAAAAATGTGCATTGAAAAAAAAATGAACCATTTCTTGAAATTTAACACACATGTATTAGAAGTTTTCGGAATATGTAATGTGTGAAAGAAATTGGGGAAGGTGATGTCTGGGTGATGAGGAATAGGGGGTATGTGGATAAAATCCAGCCAGTTGGGATACGTGAACGGAAAAAAAAGGGGATCCGGGGACATCAATTTTTAATCATTGTACCCCGATACAACAACAGGATGTCAGGTCAATCGCGAAAATTTCTAAAAAACAAACATGAAAATAGCTTCAAAACAACTTAAAATTATACTATGTCCATAAATTCGATCTTATGCAGCAGTCTTAATGAAAATCATTATATACTGACATTGTATTAAATGGCAAATAATAAGGAAAAGAATAAATAAATATAAAATGCTTTTAGGGAATTATAATTGATACGGTAACGGTAACGGCCAAAAATTATGAGGTTCCTATTAAAAAATTTTAATTTTACCCTCTCATCATAATTAAAATAAAGTCAATTTCATAATTTAATAAGTTTTCATAATTAAGAGTTAGTTATCTAAAATTAGGATCAAGGCAACAGTAGCCTGGGTATTCGACAGAGTGAAGAACTGCCGAAACAAACTTGGAATATAAGTTACGAAAGCACGCATTGCCATTGGATGCTGTAACCGTAAGCTAAGAAGCATATATAACAATGAGCGGAGTAGTGAAAACGCTTGGAAAAGAAAAAAATAAAACAGGAGTAAAACGCCTTCCCAGGCTAGCACTTAATAAAATCATTTGAATGTCGTCGAAAACGCTTGCCCAGGCTAAATAAAAGCATATGAATGCTGCTGCTGAGAAAGGGGTTGAACTTCAGTTCGAAAGCGAAACGACTTCGAGAACACTGAAATCCACGGGAAGCAGAGATTATAATTGATAACATTTTATACACCTCCGTTACAACTTATAAAAAATTGCTTTGTTTTAGTCCGAATAGTGAGTACTTTGAAGTAACTTTTGATAAAAATTCCAAATATGTACGGAAAAATCATGTTTATATCAAATTTCTTAAAGAAAATTTAAATAATCATTTTTAAATGTATTCCTTATGTATTATAATTTATTATTGTAATCAGTTAAGGAAACTGGTTTTTTTTTTTTGTCTAGCACAAAGCGTTCTTTCGATAGAAATCATTATTTAACACCAAAGAGAGAGAGAGAGAGAGAGAAGCTTAAACGAATCACGGCAATATTGCACATGCTCGAACGAAAGCTTTATTTGGTAGACAGAAATAGAAAACACAGACTTTTTATTTTATTTACATTCGGTTAAACACTTCCACTGAGCGCAATGAACATGATGACCAATGTGCCCAAAAAACACTAAGTGCAACGTGATTTTGGAAAATAATTAAATTCACTTTTTAATGAATCGTTATTTAAAAAAAAAACGAGTTAAGTATCTATATTTTGAAAATTAATTAAAAATCTACAAATTAAGTGTTAAATAATTTTTAAAATTTTCACCGCTAGTGATACAAAACGATATAAATATTTAAAATTAAGACACCTAATCAAAATTTAAAATCATTTTGATCGAATTAATTCCATATAAATGAAAACGTAACAAGAGTACGAATGAACTCAACCCACCAATTCTTTGAATATTTAAAGCATATTTTTTACCCATTCCTAACATTAATTAGTTTGGACGCTATGTGAATGAAAATGAATTTATTTAATAAAGTCGCTTTAATTTAGTGATACGAATAAAATATTAATCTATTTCAATTGTGCGCAAAATGTTATTCATCTCTATCGGATGGAAAACAACCCTCTTCGTGTTTATGCGAGGTTCTTTTATTGAGAATCTACATATTTTTATTACCACCGAATTGAACTCATAAAATCTGTTATCGCAATGATGAGCTTTTAGCCCAAGGTTAATAAAGGCATAAAAACAATTGCAACAAAACTGACATATTTTCTTAATGTCAGCTTGAGTAGATAAGTCGAGATAAAACTTCATTTCTAATTAAAGCTCAGCCCAGATTTCGAGAACATGTCTTTCAAGTGGTGTATCCAATAATGTGTGCGATCACATATTAACCATATTTAGAAGATGTATATATTAATTGGGTCATTTTTTTCGTTGTTTTTGCCAGTTTTCGTTTTGTGGTAATCTGTTCGAAATATTCTTTAATTTTATACAGGATTAATCAAAATGGTTCATCCGATTTTAGAATTCCATAATTTCAAAAATAAACCACACAAAATATGAGTAATACATAAATACGAAAGAAAACTGGGGAAGTTTTAGATTGTGAAAAATAGATGATACTCGTGCGTTCTTCGTAAAGCTATGTCACTGAAGTTGTTTTAGAATCATTTACGGAGCAACTTGGTGGTTATATCGATCGTAGTGAACCAGTAGACTTGATAATACACAGCTGGCCGCCTATGTCACCTGATATGGCCCCATGCGATTTCTTCTTTTGAGGGTTTGTAAAAGATGAAGTGTATGCACCTCCATTTCCCAGGAATTTATGTGAACTAAAACAACGGAGATTTCTGCTACTGTATAATCCATTACCACTGGCACTTTACAACGTATTTGGAAGGGATTTACATATCGAATCGACATTATGCGTGAAACTAAGGGGAGTTATATCGAATCACTGAAAAAGAAAACTTCCATATTATTTCTTTGCATGGATGTATTGCTTATCATTCTATGTCATTTATTTTTTAATGTATGGAATTTTGAAATCACATGAATCATTTTGAATTAATCTATATTTATATTTTTTAAACTAATTTGGTCATTTACGTGCAGCTTATGCAATTATAAATTTTAGAGGTCTCTATGATTTTTTTTCAATTTCCTTTGAGGTGATCGCCCGTATTTAAGAATATTTTCCTGATTACATTGGGTTATTGTAAGCCCGAGGAAGATTGATAATTTGATATTAAAATCCTTATATAAAATGAAAGTATTTAAGAATTATTTTCAATATAGTTTGATTTTATATTTCTTATATAAATATTTTTTTTAAGTATTTCAAGTTCATTATGACATTTTATGGGTCGTATTAGCTATTTTTAGAACATGATAAATCGACTCTCGTTTTTACATTTAATTCTATCTCTGTTGTTTTTTTAAGAAATTTTTAGTCCAAAATAATTACATGTATATGCAAGATTAATTTTTTTAGAATTTTCATTTTAAAATGCTCAAAAAGTGTGTATGAACAAATGAGTAATAAACAGCTGTTATAAAAATTGTAACGACATCGAAATATTCAGAGAAAAATCAATGTTATGACATTTATTTCTTGATGAGAAATTCTAAGCGTTATGTTAATGATTCATATTTTAACAATATTATTTTCAGTTATTTTTCCTTACTTTTTCGCCATAATTTTTTATAATTGAAGTTAAATACTATAAAAAACATAAGAACAATATTTATTTTCGTTATTTATGAATAATCCCATAAAGTGTGAATAACAATACTTAAATTCAGTGAATTTATTAAGAAATCTTTAATTACTCGTATATTGAAAGATATTAAATGAGATTTTCAAATTATAAAAATATAATGCTTTGATATTCGTTGAAAGAGACTCTAAAAATGTGCGTTTTGTATAATCACAATCATCGAAATTTTTTTTTATTCTAGATATAGAATTCACTTTTGCATTTTATTTCCCAAATCAATAAATAATAAAAATCCGAAGCGTTTATATTTCTGTATAAAAATTTATTTTAAATTCGTAATTTGTCAAATTTTCAGTAAGTATGATATGAGCATACATTATCTTTTAAAATTTACAAATACATAAAAGAAATCGGATGCTATCTGCTTAGAGTATTGATTTTTACTTTTTTAAATTTTTTGATATAATTTCCTAAATTCAAAACATTGAAATATTTCATTAACGTATCTTTTCTGAATTAGAATAATTTTTTTTCAGAAAGGAATTCGGTGAAAATTTCCCCATTTTCCAAAATACATTTAAAAAAAGGAAAGAGTTTAAAAAATTTAATAACATTTCTAAAGTTGGAGAAGTTTTCCATTTGAGTTAAAATTGGAACAATGATACGTTCCATCCTTTATTTAAGAATTCTAACAATTCGCATATTCTAGTTAAAAGTTTTACTGATTTTGTTTTATGGATAGAAGAAACCTAATATTACTTTTTTTTCATGGAATATGTCTAGAAATTTCTATCCTATATTAAAGCAATTTGATGGTTGCTGTTTTCGTACTCGATTCATTATCAATTAACGAAGTTGTTTGGTTAATACGAAGTCATATGTAAAATAGTTTCACAATTACAATGAATTGATTATAATCATTTGAATGCTCATGTGTCCTCCCAGTTTTCTTATCTTTTTAATGAATATTTTTGCAGGAAAGAAGGGCGATATGTGAAAACTTTGTGGAAAAATGTTCACGTGGGTGATGTAGTCCATCTATCCTGTAACGAAGTCATTCCAGCCGACATATTGCTCATGAAATGCAGCGATGATCAAGGTTTGTGTTACATAGAAACTGCCAGCTTAGATGGTGAAACCAATCTAAAACAGCGACAAACAGTGCGAGGCTTAATGGGACCGGTGAGCATTCCATTTTTATTTCATTCATCCTTTATATTTATTGATGCACTTTTGAACTGGTGGAGGTAGCTAACATATAGTGTGTAAATTTATTACTTTTGACTGCTCGACGCGAAAAAAAGGTGTTGATACGAAACCAGAACTTTTGAGTGCTTAATGTTGTAAAAAAAATATTATTCTTAGTTGGCAATCAATTCTGAAGTGATATTTCTCTGAAGGTAATCTTACGGAAGGAAAGCAATTTCGTTGCTTCAAAACTGTTCTGATGGTATCATGTCATTATGCATAATAAATAATGGAGGGACACTACAGCCTGCTTGTATTGGATCTAGCATATGAAGCATAGTAAAGAAAAATTATTTGATGTTGACATTGACAGTTTAGCTAGGAGAATTTTTACAGATTGTTCGAGGATGATTTTTCTTCAAGGATGACGCACACTGAAAATTCTCAGTCAATCGATGATTCCAGAAGGTTTGATGCCTGGCGTGCATCTACCTTGCAATGCGGCGGATTCAAACCTTTTGACATTAAATAATGTTTGGTTGCATGCAACACATCTTACACGAATGTATGATACTTGCTGGTTCTTCACTTGGGTTAACTGAAAAATATAACAATTCAGCTCGAAGCATAAAATTCTTGTAATAAGAACCGACATTTGAAAAATATTCTGAGTAATTTTGAGGTTACCGCGAGTGATTATTAGAATTTTTCCGTGCTTTTTTTTTTTAAATAAAAAGAGTGAAAAATGTTCATACCGTATGAAAAGTGGGCTGTTTGGATCAATAGATTTCAGATTGATACGATTTAAAAATCCAAAATTTATACTTTTCAATTATATTTTCGAAAATTCGCCAAAAAATCGCTAATTAAGTGGTGCAAGTATCATAATTTTGTGCAGTATTGTTTGAGAGTTAGTTAATGAAGTATTCAAAAAATCGCTTCAACATATTTAATTATGAAAAAAAAAAAAAAAAAAAAAAAAAAAACATGAAAGAACATTATTAAAAAGACATAAATACTTAATTTCAAGAAAATAAATTCAAATAGAAATTTTTTTTAAGAAAAAGGAAATTAGTGGGAAAAGGAAAGCAGAGTAAATGCATAATATTCTCAGAGCACAAACAATTTATGAACTACGCGGCGTTTGACACGTAGCAGATCGGCAAAAAAAGCGTACAAAACGTAGACTATGGTGCGTAAGAATTTTATACTTCGAAGGTCCTGAAGAATAAGGAAAGATGTTATAAATAGAAAGATTATCAATACCACAGATGTTTGCTACTGTAATTTTGTTGAAAATATTTTTTTTAATTGCGAGTACCTAAATTGATCATCGAATATCATTATTAAAGGATTCATTCGAAACAGAAACGTAATTCTTCTACAATGACCAAATAAGTGTAAACTGCTGGCCATTAAAATTGCAACACCATGAAGGAAAGTAATTACCAAAAATACATTTGTTGTAGTTAAACAGTATTAAAACAATTACATTCGCAATCAGTTTGGGGGGTTACAGGGGTGCAAAATAAGTAGAAACAGCTGCCATTCCTGGCTGCTAAAGCGGCCCTTACCTGATTTGGCATGGAGTCGAACTGGGTTTGGATGACAGAAATGGGAAACTCATTCCATGCTGCTTCAAGTCTATGCCGCACTTCATCAACCGTTTTCGTTGGAAAGAGAGTGGGGTCAGTTTCTCAGCAATCCATGACATGTTTTTAATGGATTAAAGATCTGGAGACCGTACAGACCAGGACAACAATCGAATACCCTGCGTATCGAGAAGGTCAAAATGCGACGTGCAACATGTGATCTTGCATTATCTTGTTGGAAGAAGTCGAAGGTATGGCTCAATCACTGATTGTCAGAAATGTACCGATGTGCGTTCAAATCACCGTCGATCTGAAATAGAGATGTGCGTGTGGTGCACTCAATAGCTGCCCAAACCATCACACCAGGTGCAGGACTCCTATGCCGATATCGAATGCAAGCGGTCTCCTCGGAGTCTCCAGACACGTATACGGTCATCCGAAAACTGCACGCAGAACCGGGACTCGTCTTAAAGGACGACACTATCCAGCTGTGTCGTTCGGCTCACCAGTGTCGCCGACTCTCCCTATACTGCATTGTAAAGGGAAGCCGAAGTGATGGTCGACGTGGTGACAGTCCACGCTGCTGCAAACGTCGTCGCACTGCACGATGTGGTTGTACGGTTATGAAGAGCCGACCTCACACTATGTCTGTCCTCTCGAGGGTCTGGAGATCCTGCATGCCGATAATACCCCGTGACAGTGGTTGGATTTCGACCAGTGTGATGGGCGATATCACGGAACGATAAGCAAACTCTCGATAGGCAATGATCCTGCCTCTATCGAATTCCAACACTTGCTGGTAATCATTTCTTCATCCTATTGGAGGCATAACTCGATGTTCTGAACAAACTCCGACCTTACAAAGCCCTTTCGGCATGAGAAATCCACTACACGACTTTTCTTTTATGCACTGCTTCAGATGTCGTTTCTCTCTCCTGCGTCGTCTAAATGCGCTGAAATACTAATCATTTACATATCCCAACCTCCTCTTTCTTTCATGATATTTTGACCTTCGTCAGATCATTCCATCTTAGTCTTGCAATTTTATTGGTCAACAGTGTATAAATATACGTGAAAATGGACAGTTAGAGTTAGTGAAAACCATGACAAGCGTAACAAGTGCAAGGATCTTGCGTGATGAAAATAAAATGCCAGTCATTTTAAAATAAAATTTTAAGAAATCGAAAACTATTTTTTAAGGGAGTATAATTACGGCTTCTTCCACTGATCAGAGAAGTTTCCTAAAAAAATTTTCTAGCTATATGATCGACGGCGTGGATTTGCATATCGGACAAACAAACATTCAATTTACGTATAAGATATTGTTAATTTAAAATAATCTTTCTGTGCTTTTAGCAGTTGTCATTCGTATTGTTATACTATTTTAATAATTGATCGAAAAAATATAGAGGATTTTTTTTATATAATTTGCTGCATACGGTGTATTGAATTCCACACAGATGTAGCATTTTTGTGTGTTTTAATGAATTTTATGTTAATTAGTAAATTCTTTTTTCGTTATTCTAAAAGAGAGATATTTTATAGAGCTTTATATATTTTAAAATAGAGCTTTATATATTTTAAAATAGAGCTTTATATATTTTAAAATATATAAAGCTGCTATTATTATTATTTGATATTTTATTGAAGATACTGTCAGTCTTATAATAAAATTTTCTTCAATCGCAGATGAGTTTTATTTTTGAATTCATAATATTTATGCAAATATTTTAGTAATTAGAAGTAATGCAATTTTCGGGTTTTCTTAAACAAGTTATTTTATTGAAAGGTAACCATTGTTTGATTATTTTTGAATTGGTTGTTGATTTTTCTCTAAACAAGTTACTAAATGTTTTACAGGTTGACACTTTCCACCCTTCCTTATTTCAAGGCAGAATCGAGTGCGATCCTCCTAACCACAAAATTTATCATTTTAATGGTTGCATGTAAGTGTGTTTCAGAAATTAAAAGGGATTCGTTCATACTTTTCTTTCTTTGTTTTTTTTTCAATTGTATCTGTTTCTAGTTACAATAATTGGAGGGATATTTAATCTAATCAACAAATGATTATGTTGCGTTAATTAATCGAGAAAAGAAACATATATTCGTAAATGACAGCTAAAATGCACATGAATTCTCCATGTTTACAATGTTATATTTGAATACAGTTGTTCAATTGGACATTCTCATTTGTGTATAAATATTATAGTAAATAATGAATAATTTAATGTTACACAGTGAAACAATGATTATTGAAAGAAAGACCTAATTAATATGATTCCTATAGGAATTACATCTTATCATCCATTGGCACATAATTAGATTTTCATCTAAAGATTGAGTGTAGCAAATTCTTATATTTTTTGCACGTAAAAGAACTCACGTAAATAAATTAATTGCCTTTCAAAAAACTATCAAAGACTTCATTGTGTACAAAAAAATGAAACTGTTTTTAAATATTTCATCAAAAATTACATAAATACTCTTGAAGGGGAAAAACAGTAAATTTTGTGGAAATATTATCTAAAACTAATAACTGAATTTTGAATAATTCACTAATTGTACATTTTAGAGTAAAAGATTACACACGAAGTATTTTTTTATCGCTGCTAATTTCACCAGTCAGACTTGCTTAAGTTTGAATATCTAGATGATAAATGTTTTCATGCCACAAATATAATTTGTGATACTGGAAAAAATCGTGCATCTCTCCAAAATAATTCTTCTTAAGTGGACCAAATTTAATCAGAGCTAACTCTATTCGAATTAAGAAGATTTTTTTTATGGTTGAATTAGCAACATGTTTTAAAATACAGGGTTATTCAAAAAGAATCATTCACTTTCGAAATTCCGTGTTTTCAAGAATAAATGAGACAGAATGATATGTAATACATGAATACAAAAGAAAAATGTGAACAATGGGTGGCCACCCTGTGTTCTTCGGGAAGCTATTTCATGAAAGCTGTTTTAGAAGCTTTCGCGGAGCTACACCGCAGTGAATAAAATGATGTTACACAGCTGGCCACCTAAATCGCCTGATATGACCCCATGCGATTTCTTCCTTTTTGGGGTTCAAAAAAGATAAAGTTTATGCGCCATCATTGCCTACAAATTTGTTTGATTTTAAAATAACGGATTTCTGATGTAATACAATCCATTGTCACTGACACTTTACAACGTGTTTTGCAAGAATTTACTTAACGAATTGACATTATACAGGTAACGAAATGAATTATATCGAACGCTTGAAAAAACTTCATTATTTTCCCTTTGCATTCAAGTATTACTTATCATTCCACGTCGTTTATTTATGAAAATATAGGTTTTTTGAATTTGGGTGGTTCATTTTGAATAACCCTGTATATCCAGACCTTTGAAAATTCATTCGTTTACAGATTTTATAGAACGATTCAATGTTTTCCTGATGCTTTTTATAATTTACTCGTAATTATTATTTATGCTCCGATTCATATACGTTTTCGTTTTATTCTAGAACCCTGTCTTCGGGTGTGAAGGTACCAATATGCAAAGAAAATTTGCTTTTAAAAGACTGTGTATTGAAAAACGCCGATTTTGTGGAGGGTATTGTAGTTTATGCAGGTAAGTGACTCACAGTTAGCATTTTAATTTTTTTTTTAAATGTCAAATGCAATTTTTTAAGTTGCTTATTTTATTTCTTTTTTTTTTTTTTAAATCATTGTATCCAACGTGTTTCAAAATTAAGTTTAAAATGTTTTAAAGAAGAATCATTCTGAAATATGGCATCGCTTTGTAATACTTTCCTTGCGTGTTGTTGATACTAGGTTTCTTCCCGCAGGACATGAAACCAAAGCAATGCTGAACAATGACGGACCACGCTACAAGAGAAGCAAACTGGAAAAACTTATGAATCGTGACGTCATTTTTTGTATCGTCATGCTTATTTTGCTGTGTCTTCTTGGAGCATTAGGTAAATATTTTTTTAATTACAACAGGCGCCCTTTTAACGAGTCCAGTTCGATCGGATAACAAAATGACCGGTTAAACCAAATTATACTGCACACAACACTACTCAAGACGCGCAGAAAAATTAGAAAACAAAAAGAAATATACAAACAACTAATACATCTATTGTTTCATTGATCTTTTAGAAACTTAACGACTCTGTAAAAGACTTTGAAACTCATCAATGTAAGATAGAAAAACTCTGTAATCTAGAGAAATCAATAATTAACTTAACTACTTGCTCCGGCGAGCGACCCGTTAAACGACAACCGATCGAACGAGACACGCTAAAAGGGTGGCTAGTGTATTTCAAATGCATTTCATTTATGTGATGAATGGAAACTAAGATAATTTCTTACAATTTTACTTATTAATTTTAATTGCTCGAGACATGTGTCAAGTTATCTATTCAAATTATTTAATCTATTCATATTTTTATGTATATGTATTTTTTTTCTTTCAAGGCAATGGAGTATGGTTAGGTTCCTTCGAAAGTCGAAGTCTTGTGCCTTTCCTTGCTGGGTTTTACACTAATGATTCAGCTGAAGTATACAGAGAAGCATTTTTAATTTTTTGGACTTTTGTCATTGTATTGCAAGTGAGTACTTCGACTAACGTATCTCATTGAAGCTCTTCTCATATACCGTGTGCTTAGGTGTTGAATTTTAAATGTTTGCATTATCGGATTTCAATAGTATTGTAATAAAAAATAGTTTTGTGTTGTTGCGCATGGGGTTTATATATATATGGGCATCTTTACTTTATTCTTTTGAAATAATTGAAAACTAATCGGATTGATTTTGAATAACAGAATAATTTTTACAATAATGATTTAATATATTACAGTGATGGATTACATCCCCAATATGAAAAAACAACGTTCTCTTTCAAAGATTATAAACCGGATTTAGCAATCTGTTTCAATTTTGAAGTGATATTCACCATTTAGGAAAAATTTTAATTTTTAACTAAATGTCAAATTTTTGTATTTTGCCGAATATCTTTAACTGAACGTGAATTTTTTCAATACTTTTAAGAACGGGCAAAGTTGACAAAACCTTGTGTGAACGTGAAGCTTAATTTTTGCAATAAATTGACCGTAGTTGCCAATTATACGAATGCTCCATAAAGATTTCCCCTTCTTTGTATGATGCCTTCGCCGACTCAGAAGTGTTGCACGTCTGAGCATTAACTCATACTTATGACTCACTGCACCTGCGACAGTCCGTCAGAAGACCTGCGCTTTCTGAAGGTGCTTCCAGTTATTTATGGGAAATGCATGATTATGCATGAGTTATAGAGTGCCGAGTCATGACGCTTTACTACAATAACATCTCATCAACTCAGGCGATGGAAGACAAAATCACCAGAGTGTAAGATTTTATATATGAATGGCAATTGCGCTTGAATTCCTTTTACCCCAATGCCCTACTACAGTGGGATCAGAAATATACTCCGTATAATGACGTGTATTCATACCTATAATCAATATCCTCGAATTATTTATGTAACTTTAAAAGGCTGCAGCGATTTACTGATTTATTTCGTAATATTCAATAGAAATTTCGTATTTTGCATAATGTTAAACATTTTTTTAAGTAATCAGTTCCCGCAGTTGCGTTTCATATTCTTTGTATCGAAATATAACATTTTCGTTTGAATGTTTTTAGATCTCTCTCTCATTGTGTGTGTGTGTCATTTACGCAGTAATTAAAAAACGAAAAGTTACTGATGGTTTGAGTTATAAACTTTGATTTGTCCCCCCCCCCCATCTGGCTTTTAAAACCTCTTCGTAATATAAATATAAAAGTTTTACCTTTGAAAATGTTATTTAATACTAATTTATTTAGCAATATACTTTCTTTTTGTCTTAAATTAAAACTTTGCAAAGTAAGTATTTTGTCTCAAACTTTAATTTCTGATTTGCAGGTCATGATTCCTCTCTCTCTGTACGTCACAATTGAAATAATCAAACTCGGCCAAGTCTATTTCATACACGAGGATACCAACTTTTATGACCGCTCGATGGATAAGAAGATTGAATGCCGTGCTTTGAATATCACAGAAGAGCTCGGTCAAATTGAATATGTTTTCTCCGATAAAACGGGAACTCTGACAGAAAACAACATGGTCTTTAGAAGATGCACGATTGGTGGAGTGGATTATGACCATGAAAGAAGATTTCCAGAATCGTGCAATGGTACATCAGAATTTGAGATTGAATTACGTTTTATTTTGCATGCATTTTTTTAAATATGACAAAGCAAAAACTTTAAAATCGATTTAAGTAAACAATATTTATTAGAAAGAAACAGGATTCACAAAATTATACTTTCATATAGTAATATTTGATTTTTAAAAATTCAATTATTTAATTATTAAAATAATAAAATATATCAAAATATTAGAAATGAATTATCCGTGTTTTTTTTTAAAAAAATATCTCTATTTCTATTTTGTGTCGAATATTTTATGTTATGTCGAAGTGTATGATTATTGATTTCAATAAAGAGATCATTTATAGAAATATATAATTGTAGAAATTAAAGAGAAAACTTCTCCATTATACAATACTTTGAAAACATTATTAACTAAAAAAAAAAAAAAATCTTAAGCAAAATAATTTTTCGGTATAAAATCAAATAATTAAGCTATAATGGTGTATTTTAAGAACCAGTATCTTTCAAAAATATATAATTTCTATTTCATGTAATAATTAAATTATCAAAACAGTTGCATTTTTATCAGCGTTTCAGCATAACAGTTCTGCAGCCCATACATTCTTTAGTTTGAAACAGAAATTTAAATTTAATGTAAATTCCTATAAAATACATTTCTCTCTCTCTCTCTCTCTATATATATATATATATATACTATATATATATATATATATATATATATATATATAATTTATTATGCAATATAAATAGATAATATTTTATTTTTTTTATTAGATGGAGACTCAAAATATGATGCTGCAAAACCGTTGGATGATTCAAATGCCAAAGTAAGTGGTTTTTTTTTTATCATTTTCAAATGTATCTTTTATTTAATCAATAAATTACATTCCAAATGAATAATTTGTTCGAGTGTGGATAATCAAATATTGAATACCCTTATAGATAGTCAATAATGTTTATTTTTAGAACTATTAACTTTGTTACATCCTGTATCGGATATTGGAAAAATAATATTAATATTTTTCCTGAAAAGTTTTAATTGAATAACATAATTACATCTTTTTCCTGATACTGAAACTGTAAGTAATGATCATTTCTAAAATGGGGTCAGCATAATATTAAGTGTTTCCTCCTGTCTTTGAGGAGTTTTTTTTTCTTAATATCCCGTGAAAAGGATAAACATTTCAGTGTAATTTTTTTTTACTTCTTTTGTTCTAATTTTATGTGATTTGTTCTGTTGAAACCTACTCCTGAACTCTTTAAGCTGCTTCTCCTGAAATTTTATGGAAATTTCGAAACACTTTAGAGATATTCTTCAAAACTGCTGTACAATGCATGGGAAAGCTGCAAGTGAATGGTTCATTCTTGTGTTGCATCGTTCTCTATGTCTCTACATGTATAGACCAGTGTGTCTTTGTTTATCTGACAGCACCCACATTTTCTCTCCCTCAACCGAAGTCGTAATCGGTGAAAAACTAGGACCACTAATGCCATCTGTTACGAAAATAGTGAATTAAGTATCCTAAAGTAGAAACGAACTCAGCTCGGGCTTCACAAAATAGAAACGTCAATTTTTCTCCTGCCCGAATTCAGTTCGGATATCACAAATTCTGCACGTAGTAGTTGCCCGAACTGGATTCGGGGGACACTGGCAAGAGGTTAACCTTTTTTATCACCTTGTATAAGTTTCATATTTTTAAACTAATATAGTGTTTGTTTATTTTAACGTATGTTTGGCGCAGCATAGTCTGCTTTGGCTCTTGCGCCAGAAAACCCCACTGTCACGCACTGACTCACTCACAAAGGTGTAAAAGTTTGGATAATGGGGGTACTAGCTCAGGTGTAGTCCTCGTCCATTAACCGTGGTTTAAAATTACAAGATTTGTCGCCAATAGCTTTCGTATTACTTCTCAATGGACGTTAATGAACACACACAATCAAACACTCCATATTTAAATGTTGAGTTTATTCACCGTTAATTTGTAGTTCATTACATTACTGAACAGTGATTGTTTGTTCTTCTGTGTTCTTGTTATTCAAAAGAGATTCGATTTCTTTAAAAAAAACTGTTTTTTAAAATAAATATCTTGGAATAATAATCTTGTTATGTAATAGATTGGCTTTCACAGTGCGGGAAAGATATACGTTAGTAATAAGCAGGTTCTTTCGGAGTTAATCTAAATTTCTATTCTGAGACAATCTAGCAAATACATTATACGGGGTTATTCAAAAAGATTTAAACGATGATCTGCGCACAGCAGTGGATATGGCTTGGAAACGGTTACCTCAGGCAACCATCAATAGACTAATTGATCGAGTGCCTCGCCGGATTGAGATCTATATAGCTGCCCGAGGTGGGCACATTAGATACTTAATAAACTGGTTCATAATGATTTTATTTGTCTGTTTTTTAATAATTTCCATATCCACCTCACCACTATCACTCCTGAAATTTACATGATGCTACGTGTATTATTTCTTGATGTTGCAATTCCACTTTTGAGGAGTATATATATAGATGGTTTCCGAAGATTGTTCAAGTTACTTCCATTTTTGCCTAAGGGGATTTAGTTTTGTCGCCAAATTTGGTGACAATGTTCATATATAATGTATTTGTATTGAATTCTTATACAAAAAGAAGCGGTGTAATTTATTTAGCAGGGGTGATTTTAATTTTAAAAAAAATAATAAAACACTGATATAAAATTTAGTGATAGAAAGAAAGAAATTAAGTTTTCGTAGCTAGTATAAACCTTGCAGATTCGATATACTTGAAAATATTTTTTTTTGTATTCTGTCTTAAGATTTTTCATTTTATTTCCCAGGGAGAACTTATTCTCAATTCTAGTCTACAAGAAGAATTATCCAAGATAGAGATTCAATTACATGTCGATTCCTCAGCTGCAGAAGTAACTCATTTGTCGACCCATTGTCAGAGAATACAAGATTTTTTTCTGCTCTTGGCAGTTTGTAATACTGTCGTTGTTGCAAAACATCCTCACAAGGACCAAGTTAGTATTCCATTTTAATGCACGTTCGAAAGTACTTTACAGAGTTTTATTTTATTCATAAAATTCAATACTTTATTTTTAACCAGCAAAATGTTATAACTGACCACGGCACATTGTTCTTGTGTTATATTTTACATTTATATTTATTGAAAGTAATAAAATAGAATTTTTGTAAATGTCATCAGGTTTCCAATTTTGTCGAAGTTTTCAATGACTGTTAAGTGATGTAAAGTTTTCACGCATTATTTGTTGTTACTATTTTTTGTGTGTGTTTTCAATACAATACTCTAATAAAATTATAAAAGTATCACTCATTCTATATTTATCATTTTTATTGCTAATTTTAACATTCTTAGTTTTAATCACCATAATTAATAGCGCCTGTGTACGTGAAAGCACATAACTGTGTACTCTGGGTTTTTCTCTCTTTTTTTTTTTCATTTGATAATTAAATTAACTCTCTAACATTTTTATCTTCGCATCTTTCTTCTTTATCGTTTTTTGTTTGTGGAAGTACGTGCCGTTTAAAGCTACAAAAATAAAACCGATTTCCTTATTGTTATTTTATAACTAGGTTTATTCTAAGCATAACAAAACAAACTGCTTTAAAAATCTCTTTTCGGTTATTAACGAAATGAGAAGTCTGACATGACTGTATCTTGATTAAATTTAAAATAGAGAAATATACATTTAGCCAATTGTGTGGATGTATCCGGAATGTCAATTGATGTCAATATATCCGGAAATCCAGTTTGTGGATCATGAGATGTAAGACAAATGTAAACGTCAAAGACTGAGATGTTTCTGAAACTCCCAAAGAGACCGAGAGGAAGACATAACCCGAGACGAATAAACATTTTATTTATAAATTGCGAACAGCTTCGGTGAATTTGAATAAAGTAGATATTTCATTAATTATATTCCATAAATAAAGTAGATGTGTAGCAAGATCACCTCATATTCATTTAAAGGATTAGAAGAACTTGGGAACTATTATTTTCTTAAAAAGAAGAAAAATTCTTATCATTTTAGTAATGCTTACGTTTAATTTCCTCAAAATTTCTTAATCTACATTCATATTTCAAAAGCCATTAAATGCGAGAAATTTTAAATTGTATTGTGTCGGAATTTTAATTAACCTGTTGAAAAATCTGGGTATTGGACTCGGTATGTGTGTTGGGGGGGGGGGCCCCACAACTATTAAGACCCGGGGCGGAAACCTCCCCGAGGCCCCTTCTTTGGAATGACCGCAATACAAAGTGTCAGCACAAATGCATATAATTTACATGTCCTCGTATTTAGTTGAAATTAAATAAATGATTTAAATGATTTAGAAAACAAAAAATACTATGAAGAAAGGAAAACTACTAACATATATTTAAGAAGGATTATCAATTTGCCCCTTTTGTTGTTAAAAAAAATTCTTTTTGACTTTTTCAGTCAATAATATTAATAATAAAAAAAAAGCTTCAATCTATTTTTAGCGGGGTTAGAAACCTCTTGACAGACAAGGTGGAAAGAGCCGCCGTCTTGTCTTGATGGGAAAATGTACCGTACGGATTCTTTGCAATTCCTACTGAATGAAAAATCGCACGAATACTTTAGTGATAGTCAGATCGAAATAGATTATCAATGTTTTCGATATTGACATCCATTTTTGACGTGGAAGAGTGACCGCAACATGAATCATCTTCAATGTCTTCTCGGTCATCTTGAAAACATTTAAACCATTAAAAAAGACTTACACGCGATAAATATTCATTGCGCTACACTTCTTTCAATAAATTATAAGTTTCAGTAGCAGTTTTGCCAAGTTTCACGTTAAATTTCACTACAATTCGTTGCTCACTTATAATTTTTCCAGCGAAACAAAAAACAAAACAAGAAAAAACCCTTAATGCGAACGAAGGCTACAGTGTGTACGGAAACGAGAGGCACTGCTTTGGAAAGAGAATGCTTCGTGCTAAACAGCTGTCGGTCGCTGGCGTTTGGCGCATGCGTACTTCTTCTGTAGCAGCGTCAGTCTCGTTATTTAATAGCCTCACATCGTATACTTAAAGTTTTTGATGACCTCGCCTGATCAGAGTCCCGAATGGTCTCTCCCCCTTTGTATGCCACTAATTGTTTTACTGTTTGGTACCATTCATTTTTATAATTTTTTTAAGGTTTTCAAAGAATAAAAAAAAAATTGAATTCTTAATAAGATTAATGTCAACTTCTAACAAAAATGAACTATAAATGAATTTTTACTTAAAACAATTTAATGTGATAAAAAATTATCCTATGTAAATTTAATGGAAGACACTCTATACCACTGAAACATGCAGCTTGTCTAGGCAATATGTCAAATTTAAGAGCTCTCTTGTTTTACGCTTCTTTAAAATGATTTTTAAGATGTAAACTCTTTTGAAACGTACAATGTGTCAATATTAAAACGATCATGATGCTTCACTTTACAGAGAAGAAATAAATGTTGGAAATTTCGATTTAATTATTTATACAATTATTTTAATTGATTCATCACATATAATTAAGTTATCAGATATATTCATCATAGCATTAAAAAAAAAAAATTTTTCCAGATGAACTCTAGTGGTTTATTTCTAAATTTAACTCCAACACCTCTGCGACTGAGGGGCTCTTCTGAAGGATGGGACGTGGCCCATGAGAAGTATTCTCATTTACTGAGTGAAGTCAGCACGCCAGCGAGCTCTACCGCTTCCACTCCCATTCGACGTCCTCGCAATCTTACTCTTCCGTTTCATATGGGATTTTACCAAACGCCAACTCCATCACCGCTCGAGTTTCGTCCCATCTATGAAGCTGAAAGTCCCGATGAAATTGCCTTAGTGGAGACTGCATTTAATTACAATTGTAGGTTGCTGAGGCGCACACCTGATACTGTAGTGCTATCACTCCCAGGTACAGTAGACTCTGAAATATACTTTGTAATTGTTGTTGAATTTGTAAAATTTTTCTTTTATGTACGAGGGTCGTTCAATTTGCCCTTAAAAAGGTAGAAAGATAAATTACTTTAGGTAGAATTTTTTATGTAACATAATCTCTTTTTTTTGGCTTTATACACTTTTCAAAGCGTTTCTCTAACTTTTTTAAGCCATCTAAATAAGTAAGATTTTGGAACGTCCTCCAAATAGGCATCTGTTTAGGCGATGGCCACTTTATTCGACGTGAACCGTTGTTCATGGAGCCATTTTTTAAATTTGGAAATAAAAAGAAGTCACTGGGGGTCAAATCCGGTGAATACGGTGGATGTTGTAATAATTCGAACTTTAATTCCATGATTTCGGCTATTGAGACTGCACAGATGTCCACCCTTGCATAGTCTTGATAGAAGATTATCTTTTTGGAATGAGGACGCTTTTTCTTGATATCTTCGCTCAATCGATGCAATAAAGGCGCATAATACTCACGTATTGTTGTTTTTCCTTTTTCCAGTAATTAGTGTAGATGATTCCGTATGCATCCCAAAAAACCGCTGCCATCACCAGCCGGACAATTTCACCGTCTTTGCTTTCTTCTGAACCAGTTCACCTTCAAAAAACCTTCTGTCCCTTTGTTTCTGGAGTGTAATAATGTATCCACGTTTTGTCCACGGTGATGTATCGATGCAGAAACTCGTCGGGATTGCGACGAAAAAGCGCCAAAATAGTCTCAGATTCGACCACACGATTGCGTTTATTTTCCAATGAAAGCAATCGCAGCACCCATCTTGGCGAGATTTTTTTCACCCAATTTTTCGTGCAAAATTAAAAACACTGTACCTTGCGATATGCCATTGGCCTCAACTGTTTCTCCCTCATTCTCAAAACTATACCGTGGATTTTGTGAATCATTCCTGTAGTAGTCACTTCCATTAGACGTTAATCTTATTGTAGATGTATGGCCACGTTTATACTCATTTACCCAATTGTAAACAGTTGCAGACACTGGAGCAGATGTGCCATGAACTTCATCCAACTCAGCTTTGATCGCTTTCGGTGTCAAGCATTTTCAATATAAGTGTTTAATCACTGCTCGAAACTTATTTCCCCCCCAATTTTCTAAATAAATACAAGCTCCTTTCTTCAATCGACAATAAAAATGAAACCATATGATGGAAATAACTGAGACTTAGACAACTGCCTATTGAGTCCTGATACTTACAAAAGACAATCCATTTTCGACGCTACGAGCACCAACGCTTGGATTTTCATACCGATCAACCCTCGTATTTTGATGGGAGGAAAAATAAGTATTAGGGTGCGGGAAAGATAAGATAGAGAGAGAGGGGAGGGAAGTTTAACATGTTGTCTTATTTATGTGTGTAGAAGCAGACTTTTTCGATAACGGTTATCAAAAAATTGCAATTCAGTCTAAAAACCAATTGCATTCTATCTGTATTCTCTTAATTTTGTTTAATTATATTTAGGAAAAAAAAAATGACTTCTAGTTAATTTCTTGTCTAATTTTTAAGACAGTTGTTTCGAATGTTATACTTACTACATGGAATCTAATACATTTAGTTTTATTTCATGCATTATGTCTCAAACGCAATGTTCATATATCTTAAATATATATATATTTTATTTGATTCCAAATTATTGGATAATGCATATTTACGTCTTTTAAGTATATATATATTTCTACGTTTTATTTTTTTAAAAAAAAAGACTTGTCACGCATTTTAGGTGAAGGTCTAATAGAATTCAAAATTTTGCATGTAATACCATTTGATGCAACGAGAAAAAGGATGTCAATCATTCTGCAACACCTAATCTCTGGTGAAAAAATTTTGTACTGCAAAGGTGCTGACTCATCGATTTTCCCCAACCTAGCTCCAGATATAGCCAGAGGTAAAAATTAATCATTACCTTATATTTCGATGAATTTATAAACAAAAATTGTATAAAAGGGAGATTGAAATACTTTTAATGCTTTGGATACTTATATATTTATTGATTAATTTAAGACATTTTCATTTGAATATTAAATAGTAATATCCACGTATGAGATTACATATCAGATTTACGATTCCGTGTTTATTCTACATTTGTAAAGGACAAAACTTAAAACAAGGAAATTACCAATTTGTTTCATAGAAGGACACAGCTATGTTCCACAGTTAACAAAAGTTAAAGTGGGCAGAAAATTAAGCTAATTTAGATGCTGGAGTAATTTTTCTCTCGGGAAAAATAACAATTTCTGCTCACTGTGGTAATTGTTTAAATCATTTTGTAATTATTGATTAACACTTAATGTATGTTGTTGTCGTGTCCATGGATAATGAAGAGTGTACCTAAGATCAACATTTTCCAACTTGGAGATGCAGTTAAATTTGTTGATAAAAGCGTATTCATAATTATTTATTCAAAATTATTCAAAAATGATTAAAAAGAACGTAATTTAAAAAATCAAAGTTGCATGTTCGTGTATGGTTAAACCTTGTTATTATTATATTAACTGCAGCTTTCTGAGTTTTCTTTTTTTTTGGAATACTTTTTTATTATTTAAAACATGACTATTATTATCTCTATTAAAAAGATATAAGTTAGGGAGGTACTGTAAAACGTTTTTTTCTATTCATAGAAGCATAAAGATTGCAATCCGCTGCCTTAGAGAGTCTCAATGACCACAGGTGCCACATCAGGTGCTTTAGGGTTGAAGAGAAATTCCTGTGAGGTTAAATAAATACGTGGAGATGTGTCACATTTTAATAGTTCCGCAAAAGGGGTGGACATTTATAAATGTGCTGCCCTCGGGACAACCTTTAACCCTTTGAGGGTGAGTCCCCAGGTGGTGGCTATGGAATGGCCTCCGTTGGTTTTTCCCACGGGTGGTAGAAGGGGAAAGAATACCTTTTGTTGACCAACAGGTAGAAGTCAAACTTTTCTGTAGGCCATGGTTACTCTAAGGATGATGCAATAAGTTGTGGATAAATGATTATACATTAAAAAGGGTATACTGATTGAGATTCGAAGGGCAAGTAGGAGAATCTCCCTGTAAAATCCACCTAAAATAAAAACTGACGATTGTTTATTAGTGGTATTAGTTTTAAGAACAGAGTTATAAACCATTTATGATTTTTTTTTGCCGCGGACGCCGAGTGGTTATAATCGCGAGCTCGCGGCAGGCAGTGTTGTCATCGATCAAATCCTGATGCCACTAAAGACCCGGCGTGTTACGGGGCTGATGCACGTTAAATCTCTATGTCAAGGCTCAAAATCATCCCATTGGCGTGGCGTGGAAGCTGGAAAAGTAGGGTGCCAGTTAGGCATTGTCCTCGTTACTTGACCAAGACTCTAAATTACGAATGACATCCCCAATAAGAGAGACGCTGATGAGCAATCCATCAAAAATTATTAATTTCCTCTTAAAACGCTTAGCTCCTGTGAATGATGTTTTATATTTTTACGATTAGAGTTAAATATTGTTTTGTATGAAGGGAAAGATTATAAATTACTTATTATAATCTTATGAAAGTAAGTTATTTTTTTAATATGAATTGCTGTTATGCAGTGTTTTATCTTTCAAGCCGATGATTCCAGAAAAATACTATTTTGAATGTAAATGTGACGTTTTATCGATAAAATTTATATTAATATTTTTATAATGCTCATATATTCCAGCCAACAGAAATATGATATTGAAGACTCAGCAGCATTTAAATAGTTATTCCAGAAATGGATTACGTATTCTATGCATGGCTAGAAAGGTATGTGTAGACGTTTGTTTCCAACAGTAATCTTATTTATTTAAAAAAAAATATTCTGGGTTAAAAATTAATTTAGGAAAATAATTTTTTTTTTCTTTCATAAAATTATACCACGCACCTTTAACAAAGCTATTGAACTAGATGTTTATTATAACCTACAAAATACACTTTTCTGAAAAACATATCCTTTTGAGAATTGTCAGATGAAATATAATTAATATGCAGTTAATACATATATATTTTGATAAAAAAAAGTTTTTAACTATAACAATTATTATTTTTAACAATGGCTTAATTTTTCATGAGTTCATCATAGTTTTTTTAAATTTTATTTTTCTAAAAGTTGAGTATAGATGAAAATATATTGAATTTTTATCTGATTTTAATGGGGTAAAAAATTGGTAGTTGTAATATACCAAGATAGTTTCCGGATAATCAGAATAATTTGTTCCTGAGAAGTGCATTTTTCATAAATTGTCAGGTGGTGAAAAATTTATTTAATTTATCATCAGTATGAGCTTTGGATGCTTTAATTTACATGTATTTTATCGGGTTTTTTTTAAAATATAGGTTATTTCTGATGAGGAATATGAGAAATGGTTACCCATCCAAATTGCTGCAGAAATATCGATAGAAGATAAGGAGAAAAAACTGTTTCAATCTGCCTGTATTATTGAACAAAATCTTGAACTTTTGGGTGCCACTGGCATCGAAGATAAGTTGCAAGATGGAGTACCAGAAACAATAAGTGCCCTGAGAGCTGCTGGGATGGTAGTATGGGTTTTGACAGGTGATAAGCAGGTATAAATAAACTTTACTTCATATGCTTTCCCCAATAATAGAATTTTTCAACTGTAGATCTTTATTATGTCAATTAATGTTTGCAATATAAATGTTATTTTAAATAAAGAAAGAGAGAGATTACTATTTTCTCATATAGCAACACTATATCAGAAGCATATTTATTTATGTTGTCATCTAATACGATCAGTTCCGAATATTATTATCTACAAGTATTGTATAATGAGGATATAAAGAACAATGACTGAGAAATAAATTAGACTTCAATGAGAATTTTAAAAAATGTGAAATCTCTAAGAAAAATAAGACTTCAAAATATATACTTAGAGCCAATTTAAACCTAATGTTGCAGTTCTTTAATTACCTGATATATTTCATTTTACTTTGGTATCACGGGCCGTGTTTATTATTTGCAGTCAAGTTGTTTAAAATGAAATTCATTTGAAAGATATTAATTGACCTTTTATATATATGGGGCCTCTAGGTTTCAGACTACTTTGCCTTGGCCCTGAATTCAGATTATAATTTACTTTTATATATGTTTTCTGTTCTTCATGTATTAGGAATAACAATGAATAAAAATTAATATTGTTGATGAGTATGCTGTTATGTTAAATACTTGAAAGTATTATCTTGCTTTATTACGAAGCCTTTTTTGCGGTTTTAAGCTTTCTCTAAGAGGATAATGGCTTTTGTTGCTCCCTATCCCACAATAAGTTAAAATAAAGTTGTCACAATTCAACATACTTTGAGCATTTTTTTTGGCTTCTTTTATTTTATTTTAATTTTTTAGATTTCTTTTTGTTAAATTTCTTGATTAAATCTCCTACAATAATGTTTGTACCATTATAAGTAAAATTACATAAAAATGTCGTAATTTTAAACTATCTTTATTTTTATTTTAATATTCCCCCCTCCTTTGTGTTAGATTTTACATAAACACTACATGTTTGCAGCATTTCATACAAATATTGTTATATCAGGTTCTTATTTTGTAATATTGATATAAAAAAATAAATTTTATGAACATTCTTTTATTCTGATCTTGTTAAATTTTTTTCATTCAAAATCTCTTAAATTGAAATAAAACGCGTTGCATTATTTTTATTAATTATTATTTTATTAAAATAATAAGTAATAAAATTAGTTAGTTTTTATTTTATAAAGTTATTATTACAAAGTTTTTATTTTTATTAAAAATTCAAAATTAAAAGGAGTTTAACTTATTAAACGTGTGATCTCATAGTATTTCTCACTGTGATACTAAATTTCATTTTATACATTTTAATCTGTGTTTCATAGGAAACAGCTGTTAACATTGCGTATTCCTGCAAACTCTTCTCAACAGATATGGAAATCATTACTCTGAATGCTAGATCAAAAGTAAGCACAGTTCAAAAACGATTTTAAACTGGCATTCTGTTGTATTTCCATTTATATGTATTGTAGAGTGTGTTATTGCAGCTTATTAAAACGTTGCTTTTTATTTGGTTATATGTAATTTATTACGCATTTCAAATTCTTCTTTTTTGAAAATTGAAAACACTACTTAGATATTCTGAAATGTTGAAAATGAAACAGAAAAACAATCACTTTCTTTGAATAATAGGTTATTAAATATGTTGCTAATGTTTGCCATGCCAATGGCAATTTAAGAAACTAAAATAACTATTTCTTTAAACAATGAGCTCTTTCGAAATGGCTTCCAAACATATGTATACCCAGGACAATGCAATGGATACATTAGGTTGTTTTAAAAAACAAATTTGTCGATGACTTTTAGTGTCAATACGTTGCATAATAAAATGTATTCCTCGCCTATTTTGTCTTTTGTATCAAGTGCAGGATTTATTTTCTGATTTATGATTTTTTACACTATTTATTCAAAAAATATATAATCGCTCTTTAGAATGTTTTACTAAAATGAAATCAACATTATGGCATCAATTCCAGTTTTATCATTTTACTCAATCACTTAAAAGTGTAATTACTGTTCAATACTTGAAATTCTTAAAATCTGATTAATATATATCGTACGAAACAAATAGCTTGTTTTAAATTCGTATAAGAATTACAAAGTATTTTTCCGTGTTTCAAATTCTAAATTACTAAACTGTGTGGTTGCTAAGCTATACTTCTTCATTACAGGAGGCAGCCGAGGACACTATGAGGTTTTACTTGGATCAAATAGAAAAAGATATAGTAACAGAAACGTGTTCCACAACTACTTCTTTATTTTCCACTTCATCGAAAAATCGTCTGAGAAACTTTTTCTTTGGTTTCAACAAACGATTTTCTATAGGTGTCAGCAGTGAGAAAAGGCAGCGTGCTCTAGTCATAGATGGCAGGACATTGGCATATGTCTTAGATAAACCATTGGCTCAATTGTTCTTGAGCTTAGCTCAACACTGTACTTCTGTGTTATGTTGCAGAGCTACTCCTTTACAAAAGGTATGCGCGATGCGTTATTTCTCTGTTTTTCTTCCGATTCGCTTCATTGTCGTTTGATTAAACTTTATATGTAAAATATATTATATCATATATTTATATATTACATATAATTAAATTATATTATAAAAGTTTAAATATAATAAATTTAATATTTTGTAACAAAAAAAATTGAAACTATTTGACATATTTTAGTGAATGTTGCTTTTTAAAACATTTTTATTTCCCTGGATTTTTTTTATTTTATTTTAATTTTATCGCAATCTTTTCAACTGAAATACATTTCATTCGCACAAAAACTAAAAGGTTGAAAAATTAAATTCACTTTATCTTTGACTTCAAGATGAATACAAACTTCCTAGTTTATAACTGTAATATTAAAAAAAAAACATTTATTTTCTCTTGGAATATTATTTACATGTCTAACTAAAAATATAACAACTTAAGAATTGTTAAAATCAAGTACTCATTTGTCTTTGATAATATTTATTTTATTTTATTAATTTTTATTTCAGGCATATATAGTCAGCTTAGTAAAAGAATCTTTAGGGGTCATCACTCTTGCTATTGGTAAGAATCTTTATATGTGTATAAAATATATTTTATGAAATAAAGGAGTTTTTAAATTTAAGATTTAATCTTGGCTGTGAGAGTATTTTGATTTTATTTTTAATGCTTTATTTTTTTTTTATTATCAATAATTGAATTTGAGATGGAATAAATAAAGTGTTTTGCATTTTAAGAATTACTATACCGTAAGCTTTTTTGTTGTTGTTAGGGGAAATTCAATTTCTCATTTTATTTTACAAAAATCACGTCTTCGAATCAAACCATTTTTTTTAAAAAAAAAAATTCATAAAATGAAAATTCTTATTCACGCTTCCATTTAAACATTTATCGAGATTCGTTCGAAACAAATGAAAAGAAGGGGAAAAAAAAAAACTAAATTAAATGTATTAAGATTCGTTCCAAACAAAAGAAAATAGAAAAAATAAAATTAAATGTATTTTCTTATATAACCCTTTATATTTGACATCGTTTCATTTGTATTTTGTCTCCATTTAATTCAGGTGATGGTGCAAATGACGTCAGTATGATCCAAACAGGTGATGTCGGTATTGGCATCAGTGGTAAAGAAGGCATGCAGGCCGTGATGGCCAGCGATTTCACGATGACACGTTTCAAACATTTAGAGAGACTGTTACTCGTGCATGGACACTGGTGCTACGATCGCCTTGCGAGGACAATTTTATACTTCTTTTATAAAAATGCTGTGAGTTTTTATCTTAGCTTTTATTTAAAATATAAAATTTTAATACTTATTTTTTGCATTAGATTTCAAATATATACTTGTGTTGTTTGATTTATGATCAAAAGCTTATTATTCTGTTTCTTCATTTGTTATGAAAGGCGAATGTTCAGTGAAGCATTTAAGTTCTCGATATTTTTAAATAATGTATGAAATTTTGTTTTTAATGCGAAAATTATATGAGTAAATACATGCTTATTAAATGTGTATATTTTATCCTTTAATTAAATAAATGAAATTATCTGTAAGAAATTATCTGATTAAAATTCATAATCACACTGAATGTTCATCCAGTAACATTTGTGCTAAAAATATCCGTACTAACTTATATTTTGTTTTTGTACTGTGTTTGAAATCAAACATTTAATTTCTAACTTATGTAAGTTTGCAATGTTATTTTAAAAAAGGAAAAAAAAAATTATTGTGTCTTCGATTGAATTATTTATTTTTGTAAGTTATTACTTATATTATTTTTAGGAAAAATAATTTTTATGAAATATAAGTTTTTATTAAGTTACACATCTCTCAATCGATTATCTGATAAAAAAAAAACACACTTTTCAATCTTTTAAATTTATTATTGCAATAGTTAAAGCTCTTATCTAGTACATCGAATAATAATTTTGTACTCGTTTATTAGAATAAGTTCCATTTAATGAATATTGGCTTTTTTGATAATTACGCCTATTTCTTTATTTTTACACAGTACTTATTTTTCCCCATTTCGCTTCTACGCAATTTTCAGAAATAATTTTTTTTTCTATAGGAGAGAAGGTGGTGTTGAACCAGATATTTTAAAATAAGTCGCGGTTGAAGGAACTAGTTGATGATAAAGGAGTAAACATTGTTAATGAAATACATGATCATGACAACAATTCTAATTAAAAGTCTGAGATAATTGCATCCACAACAAGACCATCCTAATATAATTTGAATTTGGGTGTAAATTAGGTTATCATTTCAATCATGACCCCGAGGCACCCTAGTGATCTTTTTCTTTCCTACGGGGTTTACTGTCTTTGGTAAACACGGGTAACGCTCTTCCGGGATACCCTAGCGATCCTTCTCTATTTTCGACCCTCCTTCTTGTCTACCAATTTTTGTCCTTTCTTCAACTTTTTTTACGTGTAAAATGTTACTTTTTTTCAATTTTTTTTTACAGTTAAATCTTGTTTGGCGCAGCACAATCACATATGGCTCTTAAGCCAATAATCTTTACATTCACTCACTCACTCACTAGGTTATTATTTCCTACAATATGACCCTAATATTGAACTACCTTTCCAACTCCAAAGAAACATGAATGAATAACTAATAAAAGAAAGTTTATAACCAAGAAACAAAGCATGAATGCTAATTGTAAATATCAGCACCAAGTCTCTGTGATAGAAAATTGGCTTTAATTTAATAATCGTTACGCAATAATGTTATCAAGTGATAAAAGGAATATCTTACATATCAGCATGAACTTAATAAACTGGTAAATGATTGGTTGTAATTAAACCGTGAGTTTCATTTGTACGGATTTTACATTTTTTTTATATTCGCGGGTTTTTTTTACTTATTTTTTTTTTTCACTCTATGCTGAGGAATCGCTCGAGGCAGAGGTCTATGTATGTATATTAACAGTCTGTGAGAAATAGTTATGTAACTAGCTCACTGTTGTAATACTCAGTGTAAAATTATTCAAGCATTCAAAAAATTTTAATTAAAATTTTCAAAATAGCTTTGTATTTTCTAAAATTTTAATTGCAAAAATTAACATGTTTTTTTTTTCCTTTGCAGACATTTATTTTTATTATCTGTTGGTACCAGTGGTATTGCGGATTTAGTGCCACTGTCATGATTGACCAAGTGTACCTGATGCTGTACAATGTCTTGTTCACTTCCCTCCCGCCCATAGCCCTAGGAATCCTCGATAAGGATTGTCCTGATCATTTGCTTCTAAAGTATCCTAGTCTCTATAGTCAAGGGAGGAAATCCGAAGTATGAAAATATTCGTTTTTCCTTAATTCCATACTTTAAAATACTTTCTCACAGTTTGTTGCCAATTATGCTTTTTGTATATCATTGAAGTAATTTAGTTAATTAAATCTTTTTATAATTACTTTGTTTTAATATGCTATTGTAAATTCAATGTAAATTACATTTTATTTCACAGTATGGAATTTAAAAGTCTTTGAAACGTTAAACGTTTAAAGTGTTATTTTATTTTTTTAAAAAAATCACCATTCATTGTAAAATAACGAGTCGATATTAATTTCTATTAGCATAGAACATTCGAACGCAATTCTTGATATGAAAAATAAAATTTGTTGCATAGTTTATTACAAGGATTATTTCTAAAATACTTATTGTTCATTAAAATTATCTTAAAAAAATAAAATTCGAATTTAAGGTAACGTTTTAGGGTAATCATCATGTTAATAACACAGTGTAAAAATTTTATATTAATATATGCAAGATAGAATATTTATTTATCAAAACTGCATTTATTGCAGATGAAAAAAAGTGAATTGATGAGTATTTGGAACAATTATATCAAGTAAAATGCTGTTGAAATTAATCATGTGTATACTTTTTATTTTTAACTTTTTATTTTTACTTTTAATTTTTATTAATATATTTTTTTAATTTCGTAGGTACATACAAAGTTTTCCTTCTGGATTAATATGTTAGATGCTATATACCAAAGTATTATCACATTCTTCATTCCATTCATGGTGAGTGAATCGTATTTAATGATTAAAAAAATTTAGGACGTTGAATTTTCAGAGTATAGATAGACTCGTTTCTCATATTTTTCGAATTAGAAATCACTTTATTTAATTATAATTTTGGATTTTTTTTCTATTATTTTTTTGTTTCGTTTTTAACTTTCACACACGTACTATAATTAATTAAAATTTAATTCCTTTAATGCATTGTTTTCAACTTAAATTGAATAATCTAATATTAACCAACGAAACTGCCTTTTTTGGCTTTGTTTGATTAATACTAATGTGTGGGAATACTCATTATTTTTATGTCAATTATTAAAACTACTTTTCCTTGGATTGTTTTTATCTTAATGTTCAATTCTTGATATAAATAGATTAGTTTATTTCCATAATTTAGATAAATTTCATCACTCTTATTCCTTGAAGCTTTTCAGCTTGTTGTCCAAAAGAAAATCATGCTTGTAAATTGATGCATTTGTTTCAGGATATTAACTCTTAAAATATTTGTAGGCTTATTATGATTCAGATGTTGGAATATGGGAGTTTGGAACTACAATTTGCACTGCATGCGTACTAGGACAGCTTTTACACTTGGCCATAGAAACTAGATCATGGGTAAGTTTTGTTAAATTCTGTAAAGTGACTTTGTTGTGAGAGATATGTTATATACAAGTACTTTTGTAATAATATACACGCATATAGAATGTGTGAAGTTATATCTTTGTTTATTACTTTTACCAAGAGCTAAATTTTTGGATGTTATTGCATTCCCATCTATAAAATTCATTCAAATATTTTGATTTTATTCACATTTGATAATCTGTCATTTGCACACATGCAATCATATGTTTGATAGTTTTTTAATCGAGGCTTTTGCCTTACTGATTTTCATTTCACGATTTTTTAATGTAATTATTCTGCTTTTCTTGAGGGAATCTCGTTTTGAATGTTAAAATTAACACAAAATATTAAATACCTAAGTTTAAACCTTGTGACAGTACAAGTACAGCCTATTATCATATTTTCCTTTACTTGATTTTTTTACGTTGAGTTTTCTCTCTCCTGAGTTTGTTATTAGTATTTGTGGCCGCTGGAGCCTTGTGGTCATGGTCTCGAACTCGCGGCCTGCGGTCTTCGTCGAGTCAGGGAATCGAGCCTTGTGCCACCCGCAGTGGGGCAGAGCTGGAGCACGTTAGATCTGTCGAGACCCAAAGTCCTCCCTTTGGTGTGGTGTGTGTTATGTTAATAAAAAACCAAAGCAAACCTATTATTTGTATTTAGAAGTATAGTTATAAAAATAATTTTCAATGGGGATAAATTTGATTTATAATTGTAATTAATATAAAAATGATTAAATTTATTCTTTAATGATACGTTCTTACTATTAATCATTTAAGAAATTCATTTTGCTTGCACAATATTGCATGAATAAATATGGTGTAATTATATGTGTAGATTTCAACTAATAAAACATGCCGTAAAATTTGAGACTAAAATTTGCATTACTCAAGTGTATTTAGTCTCTAATAATTATTTTAAATATTTTATAACGAATATTGAACATAGAAAAAGACTTTTTGAAGTCATCAAAAGAATTTCGATCCTCTGTAATTCTTAACCTATGACATTAACAATTTATTTTTCATCTAAAGTGCAAAAATTTTAAAAAGAGCTTAGATCTTTGTTTTCAAACCTGTTAACTACGCAATTTTTCAGATATTTTGTGCTCTGTTTTTCTCTATTCGATTTTAATTTTAGAAAATTTGCGTTTATCTATTAACGCAAATTTTAATCTATTCACTCTAAAATTGTTTTAACTTTTTCTTACATATACTTGCAGACATGTCTTCACATGGTTTCCCTCATGATCAGTTTTTTCCTCTATTTTGGATTTGCTGTCCTATATAACTGCTGGCCCGAAATTAGTGTTGGCAGAGAGGGTTTACAAAACCCTTATTGGGTCATAATCAATGCTATGGGATCTGGTGTATTCTGGTTTTCCATTATAATAGCTTCTTTGTTGTCTTGTCTACCAAGGTATGTTATAATAACTTCATTATATTAATTCTCAGATTTATATATACTACTTTTATTATGTATATTAACTTAAAATTTTGGAAACATTTCAACATTTTTTATATATACCCCATTTGTAATGTATCTTTTTATATACCGTCTGAAAAATGTTTAACATTATCTGCAAGTAGTTATTTCTAGTAAATTTTAAGTATTAAAAGTTTGTTTTTATATCGGAGATTTGTGAATCTTCTGATTATCAATAGGACTAGGACGCATAAGGAGTGCTTTATGTAACATAAATTCACATATTTTATGCTTTTTGAAGTAGTGTGCTGAATTCTTAGTTAAAGTACATCCCTTTTACTTATTATTGTGAAGAATATGTATTTGGAATTTGTTGAAAAAGTACTAGAAAACATTTATTACAATGATCACATAAAAATTATCCATCTGTTGCATTAATGTAAAATATTGAATTGATATGTAGCATATAAATTTATAAAATGTTACAGTTGCATTGCATTTAATTCTTGCCCATGCCATATTATTTGGATAATAACCTCGATAGCATTTTTCAACAAAAATTTCATATGTCGTAACATTATGGTTGTTTCAGGTTCGTACTTCGATCCCTTCAAGGAAGCATGTTTCCTTCTGATGTTTCCATGGCACTGCGCACATACAAGCAATGCGAGACGTCTTCGGAAGCTTCCACTGTTTCTGTCACGTGGTCTCGCTACTCGAGCAACGAGTCTTCGGTTGATTTAGGCATTCATCCAGATATCAAAACAAATGATTCGACAAACAAAAAGTGTTCAATGGATGATAATCAAGTACCAGATACATTGTCAAGCAACTGTGCCATTAATTCTTAACACGAGCTTCATTAATTATATCAAAACAGTAATTTGTATATATTTTCAATGTGATTTTGCTGCAGCTTTGACTTCGTGAGATGTTTATGTACATTTGAATAATTTCTCGTTTTTTTTTTAAATATGGACAGTAATACTTTCCATGACAACGGAATACTTTCACAATGTCGGTTGTTTTTATGTTTCTGTTATTCCTTTTCTGCATTTTGTTATAAGAATTGATTTTAAGCGTGTAATACAGTCTTTTCTAAATTACAAACATGTTTCTAAAAGGGAAATAATTAATGTAAAGTTTTATGATGTTTTCATGAAAAAATTAGGAATTATTGTTGGACGAATTTTTAATTTGTTTGCGTGTTTTTATTTAAATTGAAGGAGTAGTGTTTTTTTTTTTTAGTGAAAATTGCGTTTTGTGTGTAAACGCAGCAAATGCATCGATCATTCCTTTGCCGGAGTAAAGCAGTTTTTGTATTGTGATTGCTACTTGCTAGTCATATGTAAAATAAATCTGTCTATGATAAAAGAAATTTTATAATGTAAATATTTTGATTGTTACTTATGTTTTATTTGTTTTGTTATTGCTTATGTTTCGTACTTTGTAGTTCCTGTCTTTAGTGCTGAATATATTTAATATATATCATTAACATACGTATTTGATAATAAAATTTTACGTTTTGAAAATATGTACTTTAAGATTTTACTATTTTCTTCTTGGTATTCTCATGTTGTTTGATTTATTTTACCTCCCTTTAGCTAAAATGTCTAATTTTATGCCACAATAACGAATGCTTTGAATCCATTTTTGAGACTTGTGCATTTTTCAAAAGTAAAGACATTGAAAGTTCTTAAAATTTATTATGGCGTTAAACTTTAATTCAGGGGGAAAAGTTTCAAATGAACTCAGAAGGCCTGTAAAAAAAAAAAGAGTTGACCCTTTTTATGTTATAAAATAATTTTCTCGTATAAGGAAAATAAGTAAATCACATATTTTGTTGCAATTGTAATTACAACGTTAATACTGTTAGTTTTCGAAAATGCTTGCTCCTTTTTTTAAAAAAAAAATGCATTTCTTTGTTTACGTTAAATTTTAAAAAATGAAAATTTGTTCATTTGTCCTTTAAGTACTCTAGTAAAGAATGACTCAGAATGCTTAAGGAATTACTTGTATTTTTAGTACAAAAGAATTTTAGTCGTTCATAAAAAAAAAAGAGGATTTATTTTATGAATTGGAAGAAATTCTTATTTGCCGTAATTTCGGGTAAATATGCCAAACTGGTGTATATGACGCGCCTAAAATAATTGCCTTCCCCCCAAATAAAAGTTCACGGATAAGCTGAATCGCAATACATTTACAACATAGCTATAAATAGTAATATGTAAATAAATAAAATAAATGTATTAACAAACTCCTTTCCTTGAACTTTTCCAAAAACAAACTTAGATGATTTTTAAGGGCTCGGTAAACTTTGTTTATCACCATAAATTTCTGTATTATTAAAAAGAATATTTAAATTGGATAATCGAACAAAATTTTATGATTAAAATAAACAACATTTATTTATACAAATTGAGACTCGTCAATGTCAGAATTAAATAAACTTAACAAACGACCAGGAATATCTCTTTCATCTCTCTGTCCTAAATCGTTTCTTTGAATGTCGCTGTCTTCATTTTCTTTATTTTTTTTCCATGATTTTACGTTTAATAAAAGCTGATAGCCATGTTTCACTGACCTACTAGACAACCATAAGCGCACATGAGCTTTACATAGAGCTCACCCTATTGAAGCTTGAGGAGTTTCCAAGCGAATTCGAACTTGCTGCTCTGCTTTAGTGCAACTGGAAAGCTCTATCAGGCTCAGGAATTCTATATTAACCGTGTTTCAGTGCATAACATATTATCTAAACTAGTGAAGTTCTATAGACAGAGGAAGAAAAACAGATGCACTGCCCCAGCAGAGACATCGCAGACGATAAACTCAAACGTTTAAACACGTATAAGCCGCGGCTTATCTGCCCAAAATTACGGTACATATTTTGCCATTTCGTTCAATCACACGAACTTCAAATTTGAGTGCTGATTTTTATTTAAATAATATCTCTTCAATTATCTTCTGGAAAAAAAAATGCATGAAAATATAATTGTGCATATATTATTTATTATATAATTCTAATATATATTATTTATTATATTAAAGATATATGCACAATTATATAATAAATAATATATAATTATACACAATTATATATTATTTATTATATAATTGTGCATATATCTTTATTAAATATTTCTGAAGATTATCTTGTGAGTGGCATAATTCAGTTTCATCGAATAATATAACTTTTTATTACCATCTACATTATATTAAATGAACACTATTATTTCTTGTTAATGAAATAAAAGACAATATTTTTTATTGGATTGTAACCCCATTAATTATTATTTTTAAGGTGTATTTATCAAAGCGCTTGATTTTTACGAAATGCTTACACAGTTTCAGTTCTATAAATGTTTATACAATGCCTGTTGTATACATTTAAAAAATGGATTTTGAAGCATTTTTTTGTATTTATTTTTATTTTTTATAAAAAAAATAAATATATTAAATCTAATGAATGATTAATCTTGAAATTAAATCATACGTTATGTTAATACGTTCAAAACAGGAGAAATGAAAAATTGTGTTTACTTATTTATTTTTGTTTTGTGGAATATTGCCATAAGTAACAACATTTTTGTTAAAATTTTCGATTTGCTGTTATTGTGTCATTAATTTTTTTTTAAAAAAATTCTTTAAAGTTTAATCAAATATCAGTTTGATTCTTGAATAGTTTAAAATTACTACTTTTATTGAAAAGAAATATGTATATATATATATATATATATATATATAGATACTTTTATTATTTTGTTAAATCTCAGTTGCTTAATGCATTCCTTGTTCATTTGTTATGGCTTTTGCTGTACTCTTGGCATTTATTTGCATTTTTGTTCGAGAATTTCAGTGGCAAATTGTATTATTGTTAATATTATTCCGAGTTTCTTTTATGAGTTTCTTACTATAATTTTTTATTGCCATATAAACCTCTAGTTTTTGTATGTCCTTTAAAATTAAATAGTATTGAAAAACATATTTTGATTGAATATTTTAAAATATTTGTTCTTTTTTCCTTTTTATATCACATTTGAAAGTCAAAAGAATTTTTAAGTTATTTTTTTGTTTCCGTAAACAATCATTTAAAAAATTTATCATAAAAATACATTAAAACAGCATTAATGAATAATTTATTTAAATGAACTGAAATCTGAGCTTAAATTGATTAACTGGAATAAATTCAAAAGTATTAAATGAATGTTTGTCTTTCTAATAACTATTCGCTATATTTATTCATATTCAAGCTTATCACTTTCAATTTGTGCTTGAAATATATTTCGAAATTGTGCAGATAATTATATATATATATATATATATATATATATATATATATATATAAAATTTAAATAAATTTTTAGTAAGTAAAAATTGTTAAAAAATATGTGTGCTTTTTCAATAAATAACATTTCTTAAAAGAATTTAATGTTTTTGTATTTCAACATGCAGACACCGAGAATTGTGATACGTTCTTCTGTGTATTTAGTTGTGCAATAATCTCTCTTTATCTGTTTGACTGTAATTCCTTTTTTCTGTCTTTCTACTTTCCCTCCTTTTTGGGGATTCAGTTTTTTTTTCTAAATGAGACATTACAGTTGTGAGAATTCTTATGTCTTTTTGTTTCCTTCACATTCTTTAGATATGTTTCTGTTTTATGAGGCTGCTATTTATTTATTGTGGTAAAGTGAAGATTAATTTTTTTTTTTTTTTTTTGCATTATGTCTCAATTGCACAATGAAGTATGTTTGCTAAGACTTTTCGTTCATTAATTTACTTACTTCATCATGAAGTTATTGTGAAAGAACTATCATCACCATAAATGTCTATGAATAAAAATGTGTTATACAATTTTGAGTTAATATTTCTTTTGTATCCATATAAAATTTGAATCAAAACCTTTGAAATTTTTCGTCAAATTTATTACTATTAAAATATCATAGTATTTATTTCGTTTTATTTTTTGAAGAAATTGTCGTTGCATGATGCCTCTGTGGATTGAACAATCTGTATTAATTAACTTTTAACCTATTTGCTACTCATCTGTGAAATTGACAAGAATAGATATCTAATTCATAACTCTAACGTTTATCCTTAAATTATAAACTTTTTAGTATTAATTCTAATTTAACCTTTTCATAACTATTCCTAATATGTGAACTTTGCAATCAAGATCAATTCGATTACTAATTGGATACTCGTGGAAAATAAATGAAAATTTTTGTCGACATATTGCATTTATAAAGATTAAAAACTGATAATTCTGAAATTTATAATATATATATTAAGCATCTGAATTTGTTACAAAATCAGTGGATTTATTAATGTTTAATTTCAAATATCATATTTATATATTTTCACTTTTAAATTAAAACCTTAGTTCATTTTTGGAAGAAAAAAAATATGAATTAAATATATATTATGAGAAATATATAATATTTATCTAGTTGAAAACAAAAATTAATCGAAATAATATGAAACTGCCATTCTCAGACTTGTAGCGTCTGTAATTGATGATGGTAACTGCGGAAGCCCAGTGGTTTTGGATCCGGATTCACCATTGCGGTTTTCATCAAGTCGTAGGTTTGAGTCTTGATGCCGCTAAAGATCCACCGAGTAGCGGAATTGATATTGGGTTCAAAATTCTCGAGTAGGCTAGGTGTGGAAGATTGGCTAGGGAAGTGCACACTCAAATGTCGTCTTTGTCACTTGACCGAGGCTCAAAATTACGTCGCCAAAAGCCTTCTCGTTGCTTGTGAGCTTGACGTTAATAAACAGTCACATAAATGATGACTGTTAACATTTTTTTGAATCGAAAAAAAAAAAAAAAATCTCCGAAATGCATGAATTAAATTTATTTTTTTTATGGAAACTGAACAATGCAAGCAATTACTCTGATGAAATAATCTAAAATACGCAAAATCTGAAATATAATTGTTATGGTTGTTTGATGAAAAGGTTTTATGGAACATGGAATGATAACACCTAATAGTTGATAACGCAACTAATACACCTAATAGTTGTGTTATCAAATATAAATACTGATTTTGAAAACGTCCATCGGGATTTTCAAAATACTCCCACTGATATATTAGAAGCTGTACTTTACTAAAATTCGATGCATATGTATTCAAAAAAGGCAGACAAATGACCATTGTTCGAAATTTTCGATCATCTACGCTTAAGGCAAGATTTGGTTCCAGTGAAAACTATCACGAGGAATAATATTGGCTATTGCGAGATCATTTTAAAATCGTCGTTTAGTGAAGATATCGAGGTCCTAAGTCCCCCCATGGCGTAGTGTGGAAGTTTTATTTTCCTTATCAATGCAACACTTTTTACAAATCAATACAAATGTCCGAAATCACACCATGGGGGGGGGGGGCAAGTTGCAACATTTTTACTTGACCCTCGTTGAGAAATTTCCGATTCATGGCCACTCCCGATTTCTCTGGAAAATTATGTACAAAGTTAGATGCAGCATATATTATGTGACCATACATTCTGGTTTTAGGGTAGCCACTCCCGCTTTCCCTTTTGACACAGACTCGGATTCCTCAAAATGTCCAGTTTTTCAGAAAGCGGTAACGATTTCAACAAAAATGCACTTATGCACCCGTAGAGAAGGTATTTTCTCTTACGATTAAGTAACGGGTGAGCGAAGAAACAGAACTGCAAGTCACGGTTCTTAAATACATGTCAATTACTGAAATAAGTTTAAGAAATCCTGTCACGAGTTTCCTTCTTATTTGAAATCAACACCGAATATAGCAAATTTGTTCTTCAGAAAAATGTAAGTTTATATAAACTATTTATTTTCGCGTTCCCATTCCTGTTTTTTTCCCTTCGAAATTGAATAAAAACTATGAAACAATTTTCTTGAGTACACATACTATTGCCCAAAAATCGGTAGATGTCCCATTTTGAGGGGGGAATAAAGGGTCGCGTTTGACAGACACCACATCCGAAAGCTGAAACATATTTGATGTAAAGATATATTTTATTTTCATTCCACAACAACAATAGTTACATTTCTACTTTCGGATATATTTAATTTAAAATTAAACCCTATCAACATCATGGTTGATTCAAAGCGTGCGGTTTATGACCTTCAAATGTTTACCTTTTTCAAGATTTTAGTTTTACCTCATCATACTTCACCAATTACCTAGCCCTCAGGGGCTTACCTATTTCAGGTATTATTCACGAACCCGAGGGACCTGATTGATCTTTTTCTTTCTCATGAGGTTTACTGTCTTTGGTAAACATGGGTGAAGCGGCCCCGGAATACCCTAGCAATCCTTCTCCATTTTTGACCCTCCTGCTTGTCACAACTTTTCTCCTTTCGTTTTCCCTTCCGTCTAGAACACAGCTATCAGTTCCGATTGCCCTGTCAACTCGTTTACATTTATTTTTGTTTCCCTTGTTTTGAATTAATATTTTTTTAATTTCTGTTGTGTACTTATCTATTTCAGAATTATTTTTTCATTTTTGTTTTCGTTTTTCCCTGTTGGCTTTGCCAACCCGCATGTTTGCCGTGTGCGGCGCCCCGTAAGGAGGAAAATGGGATCCTGGGGATACCTTTTGCGTTCCCTTTGGCCCATGCTTCGCTGTAGACGGGTGGCAGGAGTGAGCCCGCTTCTGTCAATCGGCTGGTGGTCTCTTTGTGGATTCATTCGCAAAGAGACACTGCTGTAGGGCTAGTGCTGCAGATAAGGGCTGCATCGGGTTTCCCGGTGGATCCTCTCCCTGATGCTGCAGTGCTATGTCTTGGTTGGCCTTCAGGTAAGTGCCGTGCCTGGCAATCGCCAGTTGTCCGGTAACTACCTTCCTTGTTGGACTCCACGGTGGGTGGAGGCACGCCAGGATGAAAAACTCCTTTATTCTACGGATCCTAATTTTTCGTGCTTTGGTAAAGGCCTTATTTTACCCACATCTTCTAAAATCGATGACATTGCTCAGCATTCCGGTTTTCTTATCCTTACATGCATTACCCAACAATAAAATTGCTCTACAATCTCCATTTGCAATACAAAAAGCATTGTTAAGTATCGGTGGTGAACCAAAATCGGTGAAAAAAATTAAAATCCGTCGATTTACAAATAGAACCTCGCAACGCGTTACAATCTAAGTCATTTTTATCCGCCAAATTTTTTCTAGATTCTCCTCTTAATGTCTCTCCCCACAAATCTCTCAACTCCTGTCGTGGCGTTATTTCTGAACCTGACTTGCTGTGTGCATCTGAAGCTGAAATCCTCGATGGATTTTCCGATCAGAGTGTCACTCAGGTCAGAAGAATCACTCTTAAAAAAGACGGTTCCACTTTCCCTACAAAACATATAATATTAACATTCAATAGACCCAAATTACCCTCAACAATCAAAGCTGGTTATTTAAACTGCAATATTTGGCCATATATTCCCACTCTTGTGCGCTGTTTCCTGTGTGAGAGTTTCGGACATTCAAAAACTGCCTGCAGGGGACAGTTAATGTGCTCTAGGTGTGCATCAAATGGACACTCTTCCACGGATTGCCACCTAGAGCCCGTGTTAATTGTTCCCGAGCTCACACTTCTAATTCCACAACATGCACGAAATGGCAAATAGAGAAAAAAAAATTAAGAAATAAAAACCATACGTAATATTTCTTACACAGAAGCCCGAAACTTAATAGTTCCACAACTTTCTCAAACTTATGCTCAAGCCGCAAAATCTTCCGTTTCAATATTCACCCAAACCGATCCTACTTTTACAAAAGTCATATGCTCCCCTCTACAATATCTGAAGCCATTGCCATCCATACCACTACCTACATCTGGTCCACTGCCTACAGTTAATACATCATCATCATCTTCACAGGTAGATATTTTGCCATCAATAGTTCCCCTCAAAACAGCTACATCTAAGACTACTTCTATTCTCCATACAGTTCTTCCTGCACCTCGAATCTCCCTTCCTCCACAGCATTTATAGATTTTAAAACAAAACCCAAAACGAAAAAAAAAAAAATTAAATCGCCTAAACCGAAACATTTCTCATCCTTCTACAAATAATAAACCTAAAATTAACCTTAAATTAAATGCCTATAAACCCAAAAAAGTTCTCTTACGCCTGATCTTGGAGATATCGATAATTGGATCTTGTATGATGTTGATGACTCATGGCTAATGGATGCCATGGAGGAGATGCAAAACACTAACTTCAGGTAACAGACGAAAACACGGAATCGATCTCAGTCTTTGTTTGCGTTAAGCTTTAATTTTTTACTTTTTTGTATTTTTGATTTTTAATCAAATGTTTTAACACTATTTTAAAATTGACAAAAATACTTATCAGATTAGAATTTTTAAGATTTTAACTTGGCCCCCTTTTAACTTAACGTAACTTTGACTTAACTTGTATTCCGTTTTTTAAATGACTCACTTGAGGTTTGGCGCAGCATAACTATATCTGGCTCTTGCGCCATAAAGTTTCAATATCTATCACTCACTCATAGTTTTTAAAACATATTGGCCTTTTACACCAAATTTGATTTTTAACTTTTTCTTTTTTTCACTGCGTGTTTGATTCATATTTTTAAAATTTTTTTTACTCTGATATAATTTAACAAATGTTTGACGCAACATAGCCTGCTTTGGCTCTTGCGCCATTAAAATACGCAATCACTTACTCACTCACCAATTACCTAAATTCTCAGATCCTATTCGTATAAATACTACAGTACCACAGTTTATAAGAAAACATACTCTCTCTCTCTCTCACACACACACATAAAATTTAAAAAAAATTCTAGCTATTTTTATTTAAATAAATGAAATGATTTCACAGGCTGTCAATCGGACTTTAAAGACACTCTAAGAGCGAGAAGTAAAACCAAAGTAAGCCTCATCTTGAGGTAAACAGAATAATTTAGAAGAAAATATATGATGTGCCTCACACAATGGAATTTCTCTCTCTGTCACGAGGGTGAATACTATTCCGTCTAAAGCGACGTGCTAAGCATAATATAGGCTACATTGATGGTCCACGGCTATTCTTTTAAAGAAGGTGCAATTTGCAAAAATAATCTCTCCTCTCGTTCCAAAAGAGAGAGAAAAAAGTTCTATATGTATATTTATAATGCAATTATCATAAAACTTTTAAAATGATAACATATTTTCTCACTCTGCCTCTTTGTGTGATTGTATAATACTGGCTGTGATTTCTAAAACACTCGAAAAGAAATATTTGTTTTTAAAATGTAAAATTGTTAACCAAAAATTATTTCTTCATTTTTTGTTACTTGACTCATTACGAGACAACGCGACTAAGGAAAAGAGAAATAATCACTAAGAAAAAGGGTATAAAAAAAGTACTCGTATTCATAACCATAAATCTTCCCAATTTTTTTTAATGAGCTTTAAAAAAACTCGTCAAATCTAAACTATTTTATTTAAATAAGTTTTACTGTGTCTTTTTCAGGGTATTTTTAATGACAATTGAAAAAAAATATGGATATGTATGTGCTACAGTTGCACACGAAGTATACGAGTACAAAATATATTTTGTACCTTTGTAATGCAAAATGCGGCTCTAAGTTTTCTGTTTATTTAAGTGCATACAAAAATTAACTTTTTTTTTTTTTTTTTTTTTTTTAATTTGTTAAATTGAAGCATTTTTCTGCATTACTATCAATAGTTTTTTAAGATATCAATATTAAAAAAAAAACCTCAATTTGAATTAATTTACAAGAATATTACACGCTATTTGTATATTCAATTTCGATTATCAATTTACCTAGTTCTGATATTATTTAACTCGTGCTCGTTCTTAAAGTTGTCTTCGCTTTATGCCAAAGAAAATCTCAACATACATTAACTCATCTCTTACTTCTTAAAATTAAAAACATTCCAACATTAATTTTAAACTCTGACTTCACTTCCTTTTAAAAAGCATCATATCTAAATTCACTACTCGTAGGACAAACATTTCTTTTGTGGAATTAGAATTAGAAAAAAATTTGGAATAAACTATGATTTATTGAAAATTCGTTACACATCACCTCAGTTCTGAGATTCTTACGAAATACAATTTCAAAAGCAGATGACATAACAAACGATTTTCTTCAAACAAAAAAAGAATTTTCAATAATATGTTTTAAAAAAAATACATAATTAATTTACCAAACGATATTTTGAGAAGACAAACATTTGGAATATGCGACGTTAGACAATGGTGGCGCCATCTAGTTTCTGCAAGAGAAATAAACTGAACACTACTAATTTATCTGTTTAAATATAAATCCATTTTTTTTCCAATAAAAAAGATATTTTTCCTCTCTTCTAGTACTTTGATCTTGCTTTATATTAAACTGAACATTTTAAAGTAAACGAAGATGTATTTGTAAAGTATTTAAAAATTAATCGGTTGCATTGTTATGAACGGATAAACACGTGATAATTTCACGAACTTATTTTAATATTGGGACATATTTTCTATCTGAAAAAATACTCTGTTCTTAGATCCTGTTTCTGGCCTCAGACGAAAACTGCTTTAAAGTGTTTAACTATGTTTTTACGTTTTACATGTTTAAGTTATCAAAACCAACGTACGAGCATTAATATGGCAGAAGACATTAAGTGTTTGAAACGTTCCAAATTTTGTATGATAGTAAAATTAAGAGACTTCGTTCTGGGTCAGGAAATGGCAGTATTTTTGAAATTGTTGAAAAATTGAAAAAGTTAAAAAAAAATTTATGAGTCATACAAAATGCATAACTTTATTAAAAAAATAAATTAATAAGTAAATATAAATATTGTATTAAATAAAATAATTATGTTTCGTAACATGTTCATTCAAGTAATAAAGATAAGCACAGGTCAGGGGTGAAGCGAAATTTTTTTTTATAGAGGAATGGAGTTCTTCACTTCAACTTATATCTGAAAATTAATTTAAAATTTTATTGTTTGTTTTCAAGGTGAAGAGAATATTTGTGTGGATGAGATAGGATATTCATCATCATTATTATTATTTGAAAAAAAAAATCTCACTGTAAAAAGTTCCAGTTTTAAAATTTCAGTACACAGCAACCCATATAGGAAGATTGCAACCCCCATATTCCATCGTCATTACGCCACTGGGCCAGCTGCAGCACCATAAAAACAAACGAAAGGAAATATTTCCAGAACAGCGATAGCTATGATAGGTACAACAACTTGTAAAAGCTAACCATTTTAGAATACGATAGCAAATTTACGTTTTCAAGTGAGAATGTATAAATACTTTATGGACTCCACATTATCCAACCCCTGGACTGAGTAATTATCCAAGGTATGTTGATCGCTCATAAACATCATTTGGAAGTAACGGGAAGACTATTGGCGACGGATCTCGTAATTTTGAGCTACAGTCAAGTGAAGGAGGACATGAGTAATTTTCATTCCTTTAACTTCCACAAGCGAGTACTTTTTGTCTCGACAGACTTAATGTTCATCAATCCACTACATTACTGATCTTTAGAAGTATCAGAACTCAAATTCGTGGCTGGATTGACTCAATACCAACTATGAACTCACTGAAACCACAATCATATATATATATATATATATATATATATATATATATATATATATATATAACACATCAATCAATAACTCCCGAGACTAACCCAGAGATGGCGCTCGTAGTAAACCAGTAACCAGGTCTTTCCAGAGTACTAACCTTTGCTTGAAACGTGTCAAAATTTTAAGTCGATCGGACCAGAAACAGCTGAGTTATCGAGGTTGGAGTAAAGTCGCTTTGTAGTTTGTATAAAAAATGGAAAAAACCGAGTTTCGTGTTCTGATAAAACATTGTTTTTTAATGGGTAAAAAAACCGTGCAAGCGAAACAATGGATTGAAAAATGTTACCCGGACTCTTGTCCATCAAAAGCAACGATTTGTCGGTGGTTTGCCGAGTTTAAACGTGGTCGTATTGACACAAATGACGCGTTACGCTCTTGTAGACCTGTGGAAGACGTTACACCGGAAAATGTGAGTGAAGTGACAAAAATTATAATGAAAGATCGTAAAGTGAAGCTCCGTGAGATTGCTGAGATGACACAGATATCATATGGAAGTGTATTTACCATCCTTCATGAAAAATTGAGCATGAAAAAGGTTTTTTCCATGCTTTCGATGGAACAAAAACAGCAACGAGTCGATGATTCAGAAAGCTGTTTATCGCTATTTACTCGCAACAAAAAAGATTTCTTGCGGAAAAAAAAAAATTTTGGAAAAAAAAAAAAAAGATTTGGAAAAGCGTTGGAACGATTGTATCACCCTAAAAGGTGATTAACAAAAGGTGTTATGTTGATGAATAAAAAAAAATTTTGCAAAAAAAATGTTGTTTTCATTGTTAGTCTCGGGAGTTATTGATTGATGTGTTATATATATATATATATATGTAATTGTGTGTGTGTGTGTGTAGAATGTTTACATTTTGAGACGCCATCCAACACCAGAGGGCACCACGAAATTGATCTCTACTTTGTGACCTCCTTCCAATGGGCTCACACGAGTACCCGCAGACGCAAGGGCAAGGCCAACATGGATGGAAAGACGTGCGATTTGATAGCTCCTTAATATGTATGCCCAATAGTTCTGTTTTAACTTTGTAAGTACTGGACAATAATATATTGTTTAATTAAATATCATCTTCTAAAAATTCGTATGTTAATGAATCCAGAAAAACTAAGGTTTTTCTGGATTCATTAACGTACGAATTTTTAACATACAACATACAACAGCAAAAAAACATTAACATACAACAGCAAAAAAAATCGAGCCATGTACTCCCTTTCTGTAGTTAGGATTCTACATACACACACACACACACATATACATATATATATATACAGACAGACATATACCGTTAATGCCCCAAGATGACGCTTCCATGCAACGTTTCTTTTATAATGGAAAAGAGACATTTACAGAGATTTCATCAATCACCCAAAGAAAGCTTAAGCAATGATCTCTTAACCTTGACGACGAGTTTAGCGACTTTGATAAAACGAAAGCTCTAGTGAATGCTGTAATCTTGGCAATATCTCGAATATGGCGGATAGAACTTCTGAATTTCCCCTGTGAAGTCACATCTGATTGAAGCGTCTATAAATACGAACAAATGCGAAGCCGGAGGGAATCGATTGAGGTATTGATTGGGATAGGTCGACATTTTCTAAGTTAATCTCTCCAGTAATCTGCCGAAAGCTGTCTGAGTCGTTACGAAGTATTACTGTGGGGATTAGTCCGTAGTACGAACTAGGGAGTTGTTTCCACGCCCCCAGAAAAAGAAAAAATTCAACCGATAATGTTAAAATTTAGTAGTAACTACAATATCATCCTACAGCAAATCCATAAGATTACTCCACAATCAACAAATAAACTAGCCGGTAGTTATATTAAGGTCTTCCTTGACTCGTCTGACGAGCACAAGGAAATTACAAAATATTTAAAGGAAATGAATGCTAAATTCTATATCACACAGCCGCAAAATTTGCTACCGCAGAAAATTGTGATCAAAGGTTTACCGAAAAATACCTACTCTGATGAAATACCTCATTAACAAAAATATTAAAGTAGAATAAGTTGTCCAACTTAAACGATTTAAAACTAAAGAACTGCTACCCATCTTCATGGCGGAAATCAGAAAAAACAGCGACGAAAAAGATGTTTTTCAAATAAACAGTGTGCTCTACATGCAGGTTGAAATCAACCAATTTAAGCGTAAAAGGGGAGCAACGCAATATTATAACTACAACTTCTTTCATCACTCTTCTGCTAATCGTTCCATGAACACCCGATGCTTGAAATGTGGTGAAAATCACAACACTGGGACCTGTTCTTGCAAACAAAAACAGGAAAACCTGAAATGTATTAACTGCGGGAATTTTGGCCATGTTGCCTCCTACGAAGGATGTTCCGCCTATCCAAAACCTCCTAAAGGTAAATCCACTAATCAAACCAACAACAGGAATTTCAAAACTGATAACAACGTTGTTAAACCCGGTAAAACCTTTGAACAAGCAATTACTTAAAATATCCAACAACAGAGGGCGCCACTCGACTAGGAAACAGCTGAAACGACCCACAGTGAACCAAGATCTAATACTAAAAATAATCAAAATGCTAAACCTAAAAGAAACAACAATCAATCCAACAACAAGAACAGCTCTTTTACTATCTTCGACGCGGTGAAGGAGCTGTAAAGTTTCTTTCCCATATTCCAGACTTTGCTACAAACCTGCGAATCTATGAACAAAGTCGCAGACAAAAATGATAAACTTAATTTATTTTTCCAGGGTATTGTTACCCAAGTATGAAATCCTTTAATGTCTGTACAAAATATTCTTGGTCTCACAATAGTCACATGGAACTCGGAAGGTGAAAGATCCCGTATGGTCGAGTTGCGGGATTTTATAGACAAGCATAACTCTGATATTTTATTCCTACAAGAAACCCATCTGGGACCGACACACACACTTAAATTGGCCAACTGTATCACATACAGAAATGATAGACAAACACCAGATCCAAGCAACCACATGCGAGGGGGAACTGCTATTGTGATTAAAAATTCTCTCCCACACCATAATATTCCAACACCACCGCTTGATGCAACGGAGGCAACCTTTATTGTACTCACTGCACCGGGCAGACTTGAAATCTACTTCACATTCATTTACTTTCCTCCCTCCACTAGAAAAACCCTACTCCCTCTAGACCTAGATAAAATCCTAGCGATAGGAAAACCCTCTATGATCTGCGGGGATTTTAATGCAAAACACACGAGCTGGGGCTGTAAAAACTCAGACCTCCATAGAGGCAAAAAACTAAGAGAATTTGCAGACCAATACAATATTAGAATTCATGCACCACCCACCCTTACTCGCTTCGGCCGTAACTCCCAAACAACAATCGACCTTCTTCTCACGAGTGACTGCTATTGGCCAGTTACTCTCACCTCTCTCTCCGAACTCAGCTCAGATGATAATCCAGTAAAAATAGTAATAGATTGCAATAGCACACACATTCAACACAACAGCAATAATAAAAGAACAGACTGGTGCCTCTTTAACAATATTCTTCGAAAAAACGCTACAATCCTACCAAAACCAAACACCATTGAGGATTTAGAATCGCAGATTTCCGATTACACTACAGCAATCCCCAAATGCATACAACACTTCTTCAAAAATACTACAACCACAAAAACAAAACTTTTTCAGTGGGAAAATCAAGGAACTGCTACGCTATAGAAATAGAGCCAGAAAAAACTGGCAATTTACAAAAAACCCGGCTGATAAAAATCATCTCAACAAAATCAACTAACTCATATGAAACAAAATTAATAAATTCAAAAGCGAACAAACTAAGTCAACCCTTTCAGCACTTAACTCTGAAAGTGGCTTCATCTGGGGTGCAGCTAAGGAGTTAAGACGTAAAAACTCAAATATTTCGACTCTAACTAGCCCAGCAGGTATTGCACTGAGCGACACAGATAAATCAGAAGTTATTGCGGATTCTCTTCAAAACCAATTTCAATTAAATAATATTCACACCCCAATTCATGATAATACAATTACACATATCTTTCACAATTACTTTGCCAATGAAAATAACTTTATTAATGTTCCACCCCCTCCCACCTCCAATACCATCTGAAATTTTAAACCACATCAACAAACTTAGAATCCACAAAATTCCAGGAAAAGACAATATCACGGATAAAATGATTAAAAACCTACCTTTAATTTATATCTTTACATTAAATAAAATCATACATTCTATATTAGAACTCGATCACTTTTCTCATCTATGGAAGACTGCGACAGTGGTCCCAATCCTGAAGCCTGGGAAAAATCCAACAAACCCCGAAAATTACTGACCGATTTCTCTTCTTCCCATCCTTGAAAAAATAGCTGAAAAGATCATCCTCATCAGAATGAGCGATCATATGAAAAATAATAATATCATCATACCAGAACAGCACGGTTTTATGCTTGGGCTGTCGAACAACCACCAACTCCACAGAGTGGTGGAATTTATCAAAGTTGCACAAAGAAATCTAGAAAGAGCAGGGGTGGTCTCTCTCGGTATCCAAAAGGCGTTTGACCGAGTCTGGCATGAAGGGCTCATCTTTAAACTAATTAAAAACGAATTCTCTCCCTACCTAATTACCCTTATAAATTCATATCTCAAAAATAGATCATTCATTGTAAAAATTAATAACACTTTCTCATCACCAAAACAAATTAGCGCGGGCGTCCCTCAGGGCTCAATTTTAGGGCCAGCCCTTTTCCAAAATTATGTGAACGATATACCCCGATCAGACAACACAATTCTCTGCATGTTCGCAGATGACACAGCGATACTTGCAAAGCATCAAAACACAAAAGTAGTAGGCCACCACCTAAACAGACTTCTTGCTTGCCTAGAGGACTGGTTCTTCAAATGGAAAATTGCACTGAATATTTCCAAAAGGGAGGTCGTCCTCTTTGTAAGAAGCCACCGTACTCCCATAATCAACATCTATTTACTCAACAAAAAAATAATCCCGATCAGCTAAATACCTTGGAATTATTCTAGATAAAGGTCACACATTTAACCAACACATCACACAAATTCAAAGTAAGTTTCGGCAAGCCGCGAATGAAATAATCCCATTAATTCGCCGAAACTGAGCGATAGACTTTAATCATAAGATGCTTGTCATTAAACAACATCTGCGTCCAGTCTTAACCTTTGCTTTTCCCATCTGGAAGCAGACAGCTCAAATGCATTACAATTAACTTGAAGTCTTGCAAAACAATATCATGAGAATGATTTGTATTGCAAGATGGTTCATGAGAAATAAAGATTTAAGAAATTCAATAGACATCCTTACAATTAAAGATTTTATAAATAATATATCAGTGAAACCTTCCAAAATAAAATTAATGATTGTACAAATCCCTCAATTTTAGAAGCCCAAAGCTATCAAGATATGAAGTATAAATATCACATCCCAAGAATTCGGAGATTTATTACTCTCCCCACATAGTCAAGCAACTTTTATAATATGTTACCCTCCTAATCCTCTAACCAATCAGAACTCAGACACTGGGTCCCTCTCAGAAACCCACACTCTGACACTCCCACTCCAGATACAACTAGAGCTGCTGCCTCCTGATTGGACGAACGCACTTCACTGTGTACTCCCCCACCCCTCTCATGAAATCTCTTAGTTATCATCACGTAAAATCTAATTCTCATACAATATGTTAAATTTTTCTGCTTAACTTAAGTTCTTATCCATTTTTAAATTATTTTTTAATCATTTAACTTTTATTTATCATAATTACCCAATTCCACTGGACACTTGAAATAATCAAGCTACAATTACCAAATCGGAGATTAAAGCCCAACAGGGCTAGGGACTCCAATATCGTTATCACTACGAACTAGGGAGATGGTGAATGAACATTATTAAAAGTATTAGGATGGTTAATACAAGTGCTATAATATTCTTATTTGTACAACTGCTGTGTTATCTGGTTTGTTAATCTGTCCCCGTTTTCCTGTCTTTATTCACCTTAACCTGAATAATTAAGAATATTTTCCGTAATTCTTCGTGTTGGATTGATTTCCCTCATTACTCCCACACAATATATATATATATATATATATATTATAAAAAATTCTATGATTATAAAAAATGTTACGCAAAAAATGCAAAGTCGCAAAATGCAAAGTCGTATACATCATTTGAAAGAGAATTTTATACTGAATTCAATACTAAAAACAACTTTCAAATATTTTTGAATATAAAAAAGTTATATGTACTTTAAGAAACAAACGCTGTTTAAAGTGATTTGTAATGTCTATCTTTCGTAGCTAATCGGCCGTGGTAACCTAGTGGTCAAGGTTTCGGATTACAGGCTCACGGTTTTCATCCAATCGCGGGTTCGATCCTTGGCCACCAAAGTTCCGCCGTGTAGCTAAAAGTTTACGTGCGTCAGCCCATCGGGGCTGAATCACGTTAAATCTGTATCGGCCCAAAGTCTTCCTTTTGCTGTGATGTGGATGTAAGGAGAAGGGGGTGCCGCTCATGTGTCGTCCTCGTCACTTCACCGTGGATCAAAACTACTAGGTTCGTCACCAATAGCCCTCGAGTTGCTTCTAGTGCTACGTTAATAAAAAACTAAACTTCGTAGCTAATCACTGTTCTTGTTCTGAGAACCAATCAAATGTCCACAATTGCTTGGGAACCAATTAAATGACTTGTTCCAAATGAAAACATGATCCCAGCAGAAGCTGACAACATGTTTCCAGTTCGGACAAGTCATTATTATTATGCTTTGTTATGTAGAAGGGGGGGAGAGACTGTTTCTTGTGAAATCAAATTACAAATACGAATTACTTTAAAAAACTTTAATATTTAGTCACGATGTAATGACATAGCAAATAAAAGAGTAGATTGAAAACCTCGAAAGAAATGTAAGATTATTGTGGTACTTGAAAGTGGTCTTTTCTATGTTGAAATTGCAAGAGAGGTGGGTGATTCAGTGACTACATCTGGAGATCGAAAGTTTTATTTACGATATCAGGAGACAAATTCCATAAAAAGCAAAGAAGGAAAGGCCGAAAAATATGCACTACATCTATTGATGACAGAAGAATAAAAAGAATATGTCTCCAAGATCAAAGAATGTCATTAACGGCCATCAGAAGTTATTTAAATGATGCTGGTGTTTCTGTAGGTTCAAGAACAATCGGGATAAGATTAACAGATGTTGGATTAAGAGGTGGAATTACACGAAAAATGTGTTACCTCAATTTGCTCAATTTTGCTCTGATATCGCTATTCGGTAGTGACGGACGAAAATACATTAGACGTAGAATAAGAGAAGGGATACATTCTGACTGCAGTCAGGCAATTGTGAAAAACCCACTTAGTGTTATGATTCGGAAAAGCATGTCAACAGATGGTACTGGTTGCCTTCAGGTCATCAATGGGACACTGAATGTCTGTAAATACATTGAACTCTATTCTGAAACTTAAACTTCTACCTTCCGTCAGGGATCACTTTCCCAACAATGCTTCATTTATTTTTCAGCAGGATTCTGCTCCCTGCCATACAGCAAAATTATCGAAAGAGTGGTTTTGTGCAAAGAGCATTGAATTGTTGTCCTGGCCAAGGAACAAACCTGGTCTGAATTCTATCGAAAACTTGTGGCACCGTTTGAAAACTCTTGTTCGAATGAGGCGCCCATCAAATAAAAGGGAACTAAGTAAAGTTATAATTGTTTCCTGTCATCATGTAATAACGAAGGAAGAGCATAAAACTATCGTCAGCTTAATAAAACATCGATGCGTAGCTGTAATAAAAAGTAAAGAATTCCCTACTAAGTACTGTTAACTCACTGCAATCATCAGTATCTTATGTTTATCGATAATTATTGCTGATTAACTCTTTTTGTATAGCAAATATTTAAATTTTTTTTAATTGAATTCAAAATTAAACTCTCTTTAAAATGATAAACAACTTTATAAAATAATATACAACTTTGAACTATATATATATATATATATATATATATATATATATATATATATATATAGTTATATATAAGCAGATAGCCGTGAAATTGCAGAAAAGGGGTTATTGTGATCAGTACAATGAACTCTAAATTCAGTAGAAAGGTGATGCGTATGTGAGATGTCTCAAGACTACAAGAAATCATTTGGACGACTTCACACGTGGAAGAATGATAGGAAAGCTGGAGGAGGGACGTAGTTTGACCAGTGTAGCTGAAGAGTTCGGAATCAACAAAAATGTTATTTCGCGCGCTTGGAAAGCCTTCTATAACAGGTATAGCTGTTAGAAAGGTTGGTAGTGGCCATTCTAAGAAAATAACTGCTGTTGATGGCCGATATATCGACCTGCTCGCGAAAAGAGCCCGATACCAGTCAGCAAGTGCCTTAGTTCAGCAATTGTGTACAGCAACAGGGCGATAAATGTCATGGTTTGCTGTGGCCAGACGCCTTCATAAAGGTGGCCTATTCGACCGCCTTCCTGAACGCTGCATCCCTTTGAAAGTTGGCCATCGGCGGCACCATTTAGAGTGGTGTAAGGAGCACAATAACTGGACATCTCATCAATGGAGTCGTGTCCTCTTTACGGATGAGAGTCGTTGCAGTGCTACGAGTAATTCCCAAAGCCAGTTGATTCGCAAAGAGGTCTGGACATGGTTTCATCGCAGTAACATCACGGAAATAGTTTATTACAAGGGTCGGGGAGTTATCGACTGGAGAGCCATTATCCTGTATGGGCGGACTGAGCTCTACGTATTCGACAGAGGTTCTTAACCGGAAATCGCTATTGTAAGGAGGTGATCCTTACCCATGTGCGTCTGTTCCGAGGTGCTATTGGACCAGACTTCGTTTTTATTGATGATAATGCACGACCACACCGGACTGTTGATGTTCAGCAGCACTGGAAAGTGAAGATATCACTCGAATGGAGAATGGCTAGCGTTCTCCTCTAATTTAAATCCCATAGAACATGTGTGGAATGCTTTGGAGAGATGCCTTGCGGCATGGTTACATCCTCCGGGGAACATCCAACAACTGATATAGCTGCTGATTGAAGAATGGACACTCTTACCTCAATAACTGTTGGACAAGTCCAAATTAGCTGCCTCAACGTGGCGGGAGGGTGACCCTGGACAGGGTGTGTGAAGCACGTCGGGAGAGTATTCTCCTGGTAGAGCTACCCACGGCTTGAAGACCACCCTATTTTGTCCAGATAAAGTTTAGCAGGCACTCTGAGAGAAAATCAAACTTCGGCCCCTGTGGTTCTTCTTCGAATTGAAGCAGCTTCTTACCTCTTATCATGGATCAGTCGCAAACAAAATTTTTATATACAGCATCGTCGGTAATGCTGACTAAACAATTAGGATTTAAGCAGAGGGTACTGCTCGTTAAGTAGGCTATAGTCTCCTCCAATAAGTAGACAAATTGGGAAATTTCGCATCTTACAGTGCAGTATTAATTGTTTGTGTACTACAGCATCTAAAATCAAGCTTAAAAAAATATTGGAACTTGCCAAAAAATACCAAGTTTCGATTATTGCTCTCCAAGAAACAAAACTAAATGCAAGATGCCAGTTACGAATTAAAGGCTACATCATAGTTCATCAGGATAGGCCCTCCAAAAGTGGGGATGGTCGTTTGTTTCTTATTAGAAATGAGTTCTATCAAGGACTTACAGGCATTGCTGCAAGAACATTTAGTCTGGAGAGTTATGTCATTAGAATTCTTTCAAGAAATCGTAACATTAACGTTATAGATTTGTATCACCCCTTGAATAATCTGAACTTTGACCTAAATGCGTTGGAAGAGCTTTTCAAGGCCTCGTCTGTCCTTTTTGGCGACCTAAATGCTAAACATGCTGCTTGATGCTTCTGGATCTACCAGGGAATGTAAATGACCTAGCCCGACAATTGGAGCAAATTTGGAAAGAAATACCGCAGGAGAATCAGGGATCTTTATCAATCTATGCCACGTCGTGTGGCAGCTTGCATCCAGGCTAGAGGTGGGTCAACATCTTATTGAGCTCGTTACTTTGTAACTATGTAACTCTGAAGTAAATCATTCAATTTTTCTGAAATTTTAATCATTTTGTATTCTGTATATAATTTTCTTATGCGCCAACTTTTTTCTCCATCATACAACTCTTTCTTGGTGCATCGTTTTTTTTTTTTTTGTTGTTGTTATAGAGTATATTATCAAATTTCTTAATAATGTGTATATTAGTCACAAGCCTAATGTTACGTAAAGTAAAATTATAATATTTTGGAAAATACTAATACTTATGGAACTTGTCCAAACCGGTACCTTATGAATCTGTAAGCTGAATTCATCTCTTTCACAGTGTATTTTATTATAGATATTTTCTTTTTCAATTTTAAGAAAATATGTAAAAATTCCAATAAATAATACTATCATTAGTTTGTAATAATTTTAAATACTGCGCATAAAAAGACGGAAAAAATGTTTAACATCCTTATCATTATCATTTTGAAAAATTATAAGATCATCAAGAAATCTTAACATATTAAAACTATTACATTCAACATAATTATTTTCATAAAAATGTAAGTAAGCATTAGTCAAACAACTATTTGTAGGCTCACCTTGCGGCCTATCTTTAATCTGTTCATATATTTCATTATCGAAAATCCTAAAATTTTCTTTCAAAATTAACTTAAATAAATGATAGAATTGTTAACATATAATAAAATTATTAATATTACATTTCTTATAAATCTTTTCTAGAACTTTAATAAAATCTTCTATGTCTAATGAATTAAAAAGATCTTCAAAATCATAACTATAAACACAGTGAATATATTTATTTTTAACATATTACATCGAAACTATTTTTATTAATGGTAGCTATATTCAAATTAACTGTAATACCCAGTAAAATTTTTTGTAATGTATTGTGGAGTTGATAAAATAACTTTTAAGTATAACAATGTAATTTAAAATATAATTATTAGTTAAAATTTATTTTCAATTATTACTGACTATGTAATTACCTTGCTTATTAATAAACATATTTCTCCTAATTATAATAATTGAAAATGGTACGTTTTTTCGAAACCTATGCATGCTTTCTCTTACTTTTTTGGTTCATATTACACGAATTCGTATGACACTGTAATGTTCAAGGCTTAATAGTCATGCTCCTCGAAAGTTTTAAGCAACCTTTAAAATTGGAAGTTAAAGTACTTCAAATTTTAATTGTAATACTGTAATACGGCCGTTAGGTTCTTGAAAATTGTTGTTTTGTGACTATATATATATATATATATATATATATATATATATATATATATATATGTAGGATTTTCCCATCTAATTATTAAACAATTCATTTTTATTTTTTCAATCTACTGTAAAACAAAACTGAGTGACACTTCGTTTTCGCTCTCTTTTCTCCTCTCTTTCCGCCACTTTTTCCGCTTTTCTTCTCCTTCGCTACCCGCGTCGGAAGTAAACTTCAAACCCCCGAGCGCGTTCCATCGCCTATCGCCAATATGGGTTAAATGAGGCAGCCATCTATCTTCATTAGACGAACTGGTCAACTTTTCATATCATAGTGTAAATACTTTTCAATCTTCATCATCTCTCCTAATAAACAAGTAAAGCTACTGCGAGCCATTTCCTTCAGCAACACATGGAATCCGGAATTACCCCCCTAGACAACCAGCCCTTTGCGTAAGAGCAAACCATCGTAGATTCGGGATGAACTATCTCCATCACCCCACTATCTACACACACACACACACACACACACAACACACACACACACACACACAACACACGTGTGTGTGTGTGTGTGTATGTGTGTGTGTGTTGTGTGTGTGTGTGTGTTGTGTGTGTGTATGTGTGTGTGTGTGTGTGTGTGTGTGTGTGTGTGTAGAGAGCGAAAGAGAGGGCAGTACAGTGCGTCTGACTAACGATGAGTAAACAGTATTGTTTACGGACGCAGATACAAGATACTGATACAGTACACCGATTTCCCCTCCCGCCCCCTTTAGCAGCTGATCGATTGATATTCTTTCCCTCCTTCCCGCCCGCTGAAAACTCTTAGCCTGTGTTTGTTCTCTCTGAGTGAAAACTCTTAGCCGACTTGTTGTTTCTTACGTATATTCATTTACTTACGTATATTCAGTTGTAAACGTTAACCTCGTATAACTGTCGCATTTATTAGTTATAAAGATTTTCTTGAAAATCTTCAGACTACTTTGTTAATTGTGATTTGGGACGAAATCTTACAAAGGGGGGGGGATCAAACCAATGAGATAGTGCAGAAAGAAGAGCTCGATCTCCTTTGCACTACTAAAGATTTATGTTATCTTTGTTTTTATCAGAAAAAGATCCAACTTTGAGGATTACGAAGCAAGAGCATTACAACTAATTAACGCGTCTGAGCCCAGAAAGAAAAAAAATTAGCAAAAGGGGGTTTTTTTTTCCTTCTTTTTTTCCAGAAGAGAAAAAAGACCTAGATTTTGAAGGAATGACTCCAAGAGAGAGATTTCGAGCTGAAGTTTTCCTACGAATTATTGCCGCTATACAATTAAATAAAAGAAAGGATTGCTACGAAGCTCTCAACACAAGATTCCAGATGTTCAGAAATCTTCTTGAAAAGGAACAAGACGTGACAAAACATGCGAAATACTTGGCTCAAAAATACCCCAAGTATATCTATGAAGAACTGTTTATGAAAGAGTGTCAACATTTCAAAATGTATATGAAGGTGGAAAATATAACAACAAGATGAATTTCTTCCTACATCAAGAAAAACAAGTCGGAAAGTACCTTCCCAAATTTAGAAGTCGAGAATTTACTTGACTCTTCCTGTGACAAACTGTACAACAGAGAAAAGATTTCCTGCTCTTAAGAGAGTAAAGACTGAAATGAGATCTGCTAGGGAAAATGAAAAGCTTAACAGTTTGATGTTGGTATGCACTCAAAATGCTATTACAACGAAAATTGATTACAATGACGTTATTAAAGATTTTGCAATGATCAAAGTTTAAAGAAAAGCTTTGTTGTTCAAGTACAATTCACTTGACTCAACAAAGTATAAGGATGTCTAAAATTAAAAAATAGTAAAGCGATAACCGATGAAAAAGATAATAATTAACAAATTGAAAACAGTTCATACAATAATGTATACTCTATACTGTAATTGCAAACGATTTCATTAATTTACTGTACTAATTTACAAAGGGTGGGTGGGTAGTCCGTGATGCTGCAAGATAAGAAATGAACAAGAAGGGCCAAACCATGCCACTATCCTTTCCTTATAGCTGTTGGTTGCCAGTCTTTGACATGGCATAGGTGGTGGATAATGGAAAGACTCTCCAAAGAGCAAAAAAAAAAAAAAAAAGGAACAGAATAAGAGAGTTAATGGAAAGGCTCTGCCTAACCAAAATTGCAATGAAAGAAATGAAAGGAGGTGTTGAAACTAACGATAGAGGGCGCTAAGCACCAGATGTGAAAAAAAAATTGTGGTTAGTTCTGAGTGTGAGGGAGAAGGAAAAAGTTGAAAAGCGAACTATGTTAGTGAATTTGATATGCATGCGAATTAGAATATTTACTTATAGTTAATGTTTGTTGTACTGTGACATCTTAATGTACATTAAAGTAATTGGTGTCATTCGATTGATTTTATTTGACTTTGTGTGGATTATTAGAACCTCAACATCTTGCCCTAATGAAGCGAAAATGATGACCAACGTCTGACAGGTAGGAACTTTCGATTTATTCTTTGATATGTGAATTGCAGTTTAAACAGGGGATGCTCCAGAACTAGTGGGGGCATAACAATTTGAAATGCCTCGGAGTTCAAAAATTGTCCCGGATTGAACTGAAACTTAATACATGTAATGACTCAGATAAGAGATTCACTTAATCCCAAAATAAAGACAATTTAACAAATGGATAATGTGCTATTTTACAAATATAGTGCAACTTCTACAGCGCATCGGACCACCTCTTGTTGCAATACATTTGCAACACGGTTCGACATTAAGTTGATTAGACGTCGGATGTTGTCCTGAGGCAGATGGTTCACTTGAACAGACATCTTCAATTCATGTACAGAGTGACACGGTGGCACCTGAAGTTTCAGCTGGTTCCACAAATGCTCTATGAGGGGAAAATCCAGGGAGAAATCTAGTCATTGATGAGTTTGAACATGGCGTAAAAAGTCTTGATCTACTCGAACTGTATGTGGACGAGCATTATCTTGCTGAAAATTTACCCCTGGAAGACCATTTAAGATTAGTCTCACGTGAGTTTGAAGAATGTCATCAACATAATGCTGGCCCGTTGAGGTTCCACGTAGCACAATAAAAGCTCACCGGCTGTCATAAGCTATGACCCCCAGACCATTACGACTGCGTGCAGGCAGTGTGTTGCTCGACAGCGTTGGTGGTATAGTATCGTTCACCATGGCGCTTCCATACCTGTATGCGTTTATCATTTGTCCCCAAAACGAACTGCAGTTTATCACTAAACACCACTTTTGGCCAATATGTGGTATTCCACATCGTTTTGGCTTGGCACCACTGTAGACGGAGTCGCCGATGTTTCGGTTTTAAGGACAGCACACGAAAAGGGAGCTTGGATAGCAGATGAATTTCCGCACGACATCTGGAAAAGTTTTGTGGAACAACTGGGAGCCCTACTTGTGATTGTGTCATGAAACGAATTACTGTGGAATCTAAGAAAGCTTGTCGTATGATCCCTCGATTATCTGGCTTCGTGATCTTCCCGATTTTTCAGATTCTGTTCTCTGCACGTGGGAAACCATCTCGTGTCTACTGCTTCCAACATGTTCTGATGGCGCACTCCGAACGCTCGATCTGGCGAGCAACACGGTGCGTCGACCATTATGCCTATGACCAGGTCCTTCTCAAACTCGCTTAACTTTCCGAAATGTCTTCTCACACGTCTGCCAGACATTCTTCGCTTTCTAAAGTCCTTCTAGAGTGGGAATGGGATCGTTACGTTTATAGATCTTCCACTATATGCCAGTTTACAGAAAGGACCCATTTCCTGGTTGCAACGCCACTGCAGGGTGTGTGGTCACGTGCACTAGCACCGAACTTGGATCATTCTCATATCGGACATCATTCAACTACTTTTAAAGGTCTTGCGATAATAGCTGACTTCCTTCTTGGTGTGCTGTTTTAAATATTCCCAAGTGTACATCTTAGTATAGATGTTCTTAATTCATTCTTAATTACTATACATCTAATATAATAACAAACCTCATAATTAGAATGCAAGAAGAATCATTCGCGCTACTCGGAAAGTAAAATGTCTCATTATTTTTTATAGTTATTAAAATAGCTTTGATTTTTGTATTTTATATGCATCGAACTTGCAAAATAAGTTATTTTTTTGCGATTGTATTATTCAACTCTTAAGATTAAAAAGCTTTAAAAGAATTTTAAACCTTTAAGTTTTTTTTATAAATAAACCTTACTCTTTCAGAATTTTTGAGTATTTCAGACAAGTTTGAGAGAAATATGACACAATAGGTGACTCATTCAATATAAATTACTGTAACATATATCTACGATAGCTGGTTGAATTTCAAAATAAAATGCTCGTATGACAGTTGAAAGAAAGTAGGAGAAATTTTGTTTTAAAATTTACTGTTGACATTCATTGCAAAAGAGAGACGTGATAAGTAATAAAATCTTATAAATTTCCCATTATTATTATTTTTCACTGATAAAATTTATTTTGCTATAGACATATTCTTACGCATCAGAATACTAGATTATTAGTACTTTGAAATAAAAAGTTTGCTTTTGAAAGTAATATGAACAATTTTAAATGTCACTGATCATCTTAATTTTTTTTGTTTCAACAATTTTTTACTCCTAAAAACAATACAACTTTGACTGAAAGTTTAAGGAAATATTCAGTAAATATTAAATTAATACAACATTGCTTAAACATTTTCTCATTTAATTAAGTACATAATAAGAAAAAAAATTGGAGCTAAGATTTTTTAAAGATTGTATTTAAATCGCTCATTTTTAGCTTCAATCACTGTCTTCTGTACTCAAGATATTCAATAATATATAGGGATGTAATTTGTTTCTCTTCTTTCTTTGATCAGCTTCTGCACTTGATATATGTCCAGAAGATTCGTATTTCAAATATTTTTAAAGACTCATATAATTCTGAATCTCCCAGCATATGCCAACTCATATCTTCTATGCTGGATTTAACTACTAAAATGTCCAGTGCGGGGTTTTTAATTAATGCAATTTAAAAGTAAAATATTTTTTACACATTTAGAAATTTAAATTAATTAAAAAAAATTGGAAACTAAAACGCTGATAATCAAGCAGCTACCAACTATGTATAATATTAGTTTTAATTTTATAATATTTAAATGTTTCTTAAATATAAATTTAAAAAAAAAAAACTTCGATAATAAGTTAAACGGATGTAAAAATATTTTTTATGTTTGTTAATCCTATTCAGTTCGTGGAAATCTGATTCGAAGAAATATTTTTACTTTCAATTTTATGTTGTTTATTCTGCTTCTCAAATGAGAAAATGATATTATTATTTAAATTATTGCACAGTCATCTAAACAGATGTCGTAATCCACAAAATATTAAAATGCAAAAAAACCCACTTTAAGAAGCGTAGGTATTTTTGAGTTTTGTAACGAACACGGGATCCAAAATACTGAACAGAGAAATAAATATTATAATAAGCTAAAAAAAAAAAAAAAAAAAAAAATTCAAAAAAAAAAAAAAAAAAAACGTCTTGCTCTATCAGAAAAACATATAATTGTAAAGCTTTTATGTTCTGGTAAATTTACTGGACAAATAACATCGCCCTATAAAAGGAAAAGGATAATCAGACAACTCTGATTTGCATTGTAATATCTTAAAATTAATTTCAGTTTTTCTGAACTTTTAAGACCCGATGTAGAGTAGTTACCTATTCAAATATAAAATTAGTTTTTATGTTATCTAGCTCAATCATCAATTACCCCGATTAAAAATTCGAAGAAAACTCAAAATCATAAAATATAATGGTTATAAAAATTAAAGCTACATACAATATAATTGTTATTTGATTTGATATTAACTCATTAATGACAAAAAAAAAAAAAACAACTATTTAAATATATATGAAAAGAATCAAAACACAAATATGACCAAATTCTATCTTTTTTATGCCTAGGAAACTTGTGAATATTTCTTGCGGAGGATTAATTAAAACTAAAATAATTTTTATGGTATATATTAAATTTCTTAATCAAGAAGGTAAAATTGCAAAGGGAGTTTAAAAAAAATATCAATCCTTTTTCGGTATCATTTTTTGTAAATTTAAGCAACAACCTTTAAATTTTTTGAGAACCATTCCTTCATTTCTCTCTTGTATTGATTGCAGTCGAGTGACCAAATAACAGGAAGTCCGAACAACCATTCAAACTTTTCAAGAAATCTTTTTCACCAACACTTGTTGCGTTGAAAGTTCTCTTAGAACTAAATTGAAATTAATGATTCCATAAGGTATGTGAAATAATATTAAATAATGTAGGAAATAGTATTAAATTTCTTCTAATTAAGATAAGCATTTTTTCTTTTTTCAGAAAAAGGATTTAAGAAATTTTCACGATATATATATTTTTTTATTAAAAACGTTAAGGCAAGACAAAAAAAAATGTACTTTATAATCCCTAGATACTTTATTTTACATCGATCATTTTTAATAAAATGAACACTTGTTTATATAAATTTCAGTTGACCCAAAATTGAGTTCAATATAAATTTAATTCTTAACATTTCTTTTAGTGCTTGAACCTAAACATGCTGATAAAACTAATTAATTTCATGCATAAATACTCGCATTTATGATATTTTATTAATCATAAATTAAAATTAAAATTGGACAGTTCACGTTATAAATTTTCTTGCTGCTCCCATTGCTTAAATGCTAAATTGAAATAACTCCCAAATAGTTTTTAGTACTATCATTTAGCCGGGTTTCCAAAATAAAATTTTTGTACCAAAAGTTATCAAAAAAAAAAAAAAAAAAAAAAAAAAAGATAAACGATTCTTTTTTCGATGCAGTCACAAATTCCACGAATCGGACAGACGATGGCGCTGTCTTCTGTAACGATCGACCCTTGACGATATTTTCTCTACCCTGTTTTCTCTCTAGTTACATCTGTGACCGAACGATAGCAAACACACCTTTCACCATGGCCTGCGAGAAGAAATGGCTGCCCTTAGAGTCCAACCCTGATGTAAGTTGTTTCTCCATTCATACTCCTTTTTTTATTTAAAATTCTTGAACTGTTTTACTCTGAAGTTCAATGGCTGAATTTTATTTTCAAATGTCACAAGACGATTCGGAAGGTGAAGCATACGGAAGTTTGGGGGAAATGCTATCGGTGGCTTTAACTGTCTCTATGGTGATAATAAAAAATGAATTAGTTACTTTTTTTTAAAAAAAAACGATAAGAGTTCTGTTTTGAAAAAGGGAAAAAAGGTAATGCAGGAATCCAGATACCGCATTGCTGTTTTAAATTTGTTTTTGAACCTGTTGCGTTTCTTGGGCGACTGTTTACTGTGGAAAAGGTATCCATTGCGCATGTTTAGATGTTGCTGAAGTTTAATAAGCTTGGTCTCTAACCGATGGGAAAACGGGAGAATTTATGTATAACACTTTGTACTGTAGAGATTCATTTTTGAAATAGCATTCCTCTCTAGGGTCTATCATATTTTTCAAGTGTTTTACTCATGTGAGTTTTTTTGCCCACACTAATTACAGCGCCTTCAAAAATTCATGATTCATTGAAGAAGCCTTTCAAAAGAATATAATTTTTTTTCTTTAAAAAATTCTCCCCTTATCTTAAAAATGTTTTGTTTTTTAAATAACGTTTGGTATAATATATATAACATTGAAATACCTTGATAATTAATCATACCATTATGTTAAATTTCTCATTAATAGCAATAATTGAACCGTTTTCTTTGAAAATGGTGTATAAATCCATTTTGACAAAAAATTAGTTAATGGTAAAAATGAATACAATTTACTATGAACATTTTATTAATAAACTTTTTCCCAAAAGAATCTGTTAAAATTTTCATTGCTTTTATCATTACAAATTTTCGTAGTTACTGAAGTTGCAAATATAATTACTTTGAAAATGGTGTAAGTCAACTTTCCTCAAAGACATACTACTATTTAGTTCAAAATTGTACCACATAATTTCTGTAGTGCATTTGTATATGAGTGGCAACATTGTAAATGATATAAACATTTTTATAGTTTCCTGGAATTTCGGTTTTTCCCCGTTCATTATAGAATATAAAGTCTGAAATGAAAGTCTATATGAAAATGTTGAAATAAAGCTTTTTTATTTTGTTATTTTTCATTTTTTTATTGTTGAAGTATTTAATAAAAATTTAATTAAAAGAAATCCCGTAATGAATATTTTGTAAATTTAAGATTTTTATTTTTTGCTGACTTTGAAAGTGGTGTAAGTCCTTTTGGAGTCATTAAAAGAATAAATTTTTGTTAATCATATTTACAAAAATGATTACATTATAAATTTAAATCAATTTAATATTTAAAAAATACGAAACTAGTATAATAACATGTATCCATATTTTTCAAATTATTCAAATGCAAAACCTTAAATATCTCCATATAAAATAAAATACACTTACACCACTTTCAAAGACAACGGCTCAATTAATTCGTAGAATGAAAAAGTATTTCAAAAATGATACATTTGATTTCTATGATTAAGATTGTACAAATCTGTAAGATTTCACTCAAATGAAAGAGGGAGAGAGATTACATCTTGATCTTCATAACGACTTCATAAGGCAATATCGATTTACTTTTAAATGTATTTAAACTTTTAGGTATAGTAATTTAATGATAAAATAACTTTTTGTAAAAGTACTGAAATCAAAATAATTAAAGATTGAATAAAAAATATATTCGAAGAGTATTTTGAAATTAGTTGATCAAATGTTTGTAACTTCTACACTTATTTAATTTCATATATTTCATTTAGTTTTTTTAATAAACATTCATCTTTTCTCTAAATGAATGCGTTTCTTTCTTTCAACGAAAAGTGTTAAGGTAAAAATGAATATTTGAAGATAGATCACATTTATTTTCAAACATGAAATTTTTTAATGCGAACGATTTCTTAACTAAATAATCATAAAAATCTATTAAAAGTCTTTTTTAAACTACACATTTTTAACTACTCAATTCAAGTAACAAACCACCCAATTAAATAATTCGCTAGTTCCTCTATCTTTCAGAAATCTTCCGAGAAGCTTTTTTTCTTCTCCTTTGAATGGAAAAAAAGTGTTTATTAATCTTCCTAGCTTACCCAATTATTTTTAACTAGAAAATGTTTTAAAATTTTAGAATTTTAAATGAATATTGTAAAAAGTTAATAACAAATCTAACAAAATTCTGTAATAAACACATTTTAGACTACTTAAGATACCGTAAAAGAGAGTACTAGAAGTATTAAAGAAGACAGTTAATATAAATTGTTTTCCGTGTCTTAAAAATGAAGTAAATTGATTGAAACATCAAATCTAACATCGAACTGATTGAAAGTTCCTATAAAACGAAGAACACACTTCACACTATTGTTTAAAATCAATCCTGTGTTAAATGGAAAACCAAGCAAAACTCTCAATTTATAGCTGTAGCTGAATTAGATGAAATATTTGTATTACAGTTTAATTATAAAAGTTACAAATGTGGTCTCTAGATTGTTGATATGCAACGAGAATTAAAATTCTTCCTCCGAGACGGTATTTTTTTTTTTTTTATTTATTTAACATGAAAGCGAGATAATAACGAACAACATTCGACAATGGCACGTTAAAAAAGATTTGTCTTATTATAATGATGTAATTATTGGTTAACAATCCAAATGTTGTGTATTTGGATTTGATCAACAAAATATTTCGGGGATAACGATCTTCAGAAGAATCCGAAAAGTTTTTCATAAATAGGTTTTAAAGGTGTAATGGCTTGGGAATGGTTTCAACCTACTTGATAATTTTTTTTTTATTTATGGCTCAATGCAATATATAAAAAAAATCTAAGTGTTATTTTTAAAATTTTAACTGAAACTCTGGTTATGCAAAATATATCCGAAACTGATCAAAGCAAAATTATCTTAAAATACCATCCATTCGAACATCGGTCTGGGGGCATAAAAAATTCTATCTATTCTTCGATCTTAATTCTGGTTGAAGATATATTAGCCAAATCGTAAAAGTGAACCAGAAATTTTGATAATTCAATGAATCAAGCTTGGATTGAAATTCTGATAATTATTAAAAATTTCAATTAAAATGAGTTTGGGTTGAAGAAGAATAGAGCAAATCGCACTTTTATTGAAAAAAAATTAACTAATCTTTTCCAAGGCACAAGAAAAGTGAAATCTTAGCTTAAAGATACTCGACTTAGTGTTATACTTTATTTAATGGTGAAAACAGTCTATTTAAAGCGTCTGAATACGATTGTTATTTATTGAACTGATTTCCTGCACTTTCTAAATAAATGCTTTAATATTTTAGCAGAAGTTTTAGATAATTATTTTCTTATAATATTATAAAACATTTATGTAAATGCTAGAGTACATTACGTATAATTATGCGTGTCCTACAACAGTTCATATTTTTTGACTCTGAATATGTCCGAAAACAAATATGAGCAACTGTATAATCTCGAGAATTCTCTAAGATCTTCTTTAGGTTTTTTTCCCCTATGTTTTCTAAATTTTTTCTAAGAAAATCGTCTGCTGCTTGTAACTTCACGCAGCTGTTATTCTTGAATCACGTGGAATGTTTGTGATTCACGAGTCCATCTTAGTGTGACGATTGTTAAACAAAATAGCTTAAATCTATTCTTCTATCACCTTCTCTTTTTCATGAGGGCAGCTAAGTCATTCACCGCTTCTCTTTAATAATACGGTGATGACTCAGAAAAGCTGCGCAGTCTAAACTTTGTTAATGTCACACAGATAGTCTCTCTTCCATCAGCCCTGTTGAATCTCAGGTGTTAAACCTAAACATTGTTATTCACACGTCCCGATACTAAACTGTTGTATTTATTATATGTAATCTATTGAGTAAAGGAAAGTTTTTATTCGTTTATTTTTATCTACATTTCTGTAGGTAATTTCAAATATATGAACACCCGCATGTGGAAGAATTAAAATGTATGAAAAATTCGACGAATTCCTTTTTTTTTCGGGGGGGGGGAGTAACCATTGTATTTTTTGACTGATACAAAGTGCATTCGAAAGAACAAACGCCGTTCTTTCTTTCTCACCCAGGGAGACAAGGGTTTGGAGCCATTAAGCGGGTCGTCCGGGAAGCTAACCATCCACTTCAATTAGTTTAGATGTAACAAAATAGAGGTGCGAGCTAAAGAGAAAAATAAACTGAATATTTAGTAAAAAAGAATTGTTTAATAAGTCGTTAGATATTCCAAGAGAAGGCACATGTTGGCTCATGATCTTAGACAGGGAACTCCAACTTTTATTTGATGGAAAAATAGGGGTGAAATGCTATTGCACTGAAATTAAGGCGTTGAGAGATTTTGCAAACTATAACAGCAATATTAATGTAGAAGATCCATTTGAAATAGTTTTCAGTTGCTTCTACCTTTTCTTTTTATTATGAAGAATGATTAGAATGCTTAGAAAAGATATAAAAAACATGCAACCAAAGCACTTAACTAATAACAGAGCTGCCTTTAGTATTCATTGAAAAAAGCAAACAAACGTATAGAGGCTTTCTTTATTTCGCTCTTTCCAATAAATTTAATCATCATACAATAAATGAAAAGCTTAGTTTAAAAAAAGTTACAATTTAAGTACTATAAGGATTATATTAAATCTCACATACATGAAACAAAACATAGCGGAACCTTTGGCGATATTTCTTAAAAGATGCAGAAAGGTTTTATAATTAATACGTATAATAGAAAGGAATATATTGTGTCATTTCCTTAATATATTGTGTCATGGTGCTATGACACAATATATTAAGGAAAAAATAGAAGAGTAAAATATTCCAACGGGTCATCTAGGATGTTTTTTGTTAGTATTAAATAGAAACACCGCGATTGGAACAATGTGCTAAACCAATAATTGAAAACTGCATAGAATCAAACCTTCTCTTAATACAAGTACTCACTTTAATACTTTAAAAGAGCTCAAAACTTTTCGTAAGCGTTTTGATTTTATTTTTGCTTCGAGCTTTTGTGTTTATTTGAACCTTTAATAAAATGTCATGTAATTTTAACTACCTATTTTAATCTACAAAAATAATATGTATTGTTAAAGCAAATCATATAGTTATTATAATGTGTACACGATTGTAATAATCAATTATATATTTCTCTTGATTTTTCATGATCTTCTTATAATTTTTTATTCTAAGAATATTTTTTTAGTTTTATTTTCATTTGGGAAAGGAATTTAAAAAGAAAAGGTTAAAGTAATGTTTGAGCTAATTATATTTTAAATTTATAAGATCTTTTAGACTTAATTAAATAATTTGCGTGTATCTTTTCTTTTACTTATTTAAATTTTTTGGGATTGTATCTATAATTATACCAATTTTATAGAATAATTACAAATAATAAATTAAGAGTGCATTTTCTGTCTCGCTTAATTATTATTTCAATTGAATATATGTTTTGCATACCTATTGAGTGTGTGCAAAGAGACGCTCTAAGTACTTTTCCCTGAATAATTTATACATTTTTTTTTATTTATCGCCTCTCATATAATTTTTAAACATTTGTATGTTTATTAGCTTAAATTTCGACCTTTTTACACTATAAAGTGAAGTCCAATACTAAAAATTTTCAACAAGAACCGTATTCTAAACATACCTTTGGCTTAATTCTAAACAGCCTTTTCAAGAAATCCCCTATACTCTCTCTCTCTCTCTCTCTGTATATATATATATATATATATATATATATATATATATATATATATATCATATAGTAAAATATGTTCTTAAAAATAATTTTTAATGAAAACAAAAAAATGATAAAATTCGTTTGAAACATTTGAGAAGATGCATTTCAAATTCTTTTTTAGAATTATAATACACGCAATAGAATATTTTCCCATCTTAAAGCTCGAAAAAATACAATAGAATCCTTTCCTAACTTAAAGCTTGAAAATACAAAGGTCAACTGGTGATTTAATAACACACCATTAAAGTATGATGAAAGCAAAGATGCACAGAAAACATGTATGGAACCGGTTATAATACTTCATATTTTGAGTATGTTTGAAAAATATTTTCTCTAAATAGTTTATAAAGAATCGTGAATAAAAAGATTTTTCCGGTGAATTTCCTTGATTTTAATTCTCATATTTCATTTTTTCGGTGGATATATTTTGATATTAATATGGGATAGAAGCTTGTTAGTTATCGTATTTATTGTATTATTAATCACATTTTTTTATTCTTTTCAGGTAATGAACAAGGTAGGTTGAAAAGAGAAATTCTGTGATATCTGGAGGTATTGGATGCATCGATTTGTCTGTGTTTTCGTTCGTTTCGTCGCTAGGATCAGCAGCATTATTTTAATTTGGGAACCAGACTCAAGTCTGTATTTATATCTCTCGTTACTAGACTTAATACAAACAAATGTGTCCATATTTTATGGACATTATATTAATAAAACATATAAGCTGTAAACAATTATAAAAATAATATAGCAAATACATACGCTTATTTAAGCAGTTCAAAATTAATATATATGTATATAATTTATATTGTATTACAAGATTATACAAAAATTAATGAATAAAAACAAGTTTTTGATACATAGTACGCTGCTTCGATAAAATAGGTTGGAATGCTTTTTAGCATTTAAATATGATTAAAGAAGAAGGAGGAAAAGACAAATATTACATTTATTTTGATTTTTGACTAATTTGACGATCTAGGCAACCTTGGTGGATAAGCACTTAATTTTCTTGCATGAGATTTTTTTTAAAAACCATTTCAGTACTTAAGTTGGTAAGATAATTGTAAAACTCATTTAATTTAGACATTAAGTTCTTACTTTTACATTTTTGCATTTTAATTGAAGAATGGGAATTATTGGTATAAATAAAAACTAATATATTATTTATTTTTCATTTGCGCATTAGGTACAAAAATGATAAGGCTGATATGGTATATATTGGAATGATAAAACGACTGATTACTTTTTAATTCTTTAATATATTTAAAATTTAAAATTTTATAAGAATTCTAAAATACGAATATATCTCAATAATATATTAAAATAATCTGATAATGTACAACTATTTATTAAAGTTGTCCATTAATTAAGGATTTAAAGTTCAATAGTCTAATTTTCTTAATTTTCATTTCTTATCTCTTTTGTATAAGTTTATTTTTTAGCAGTTTCTTATTTTAAAAAACGGTACGGTAAAAAACTGAGCAAAGAGTTTGATAAAAAAATAACCGAAATATATCAAACACATCGTGACAAAATATTATTACCCGTATTTTTAGCATCAAAATAATTTAAAACAAATATTAAATAATTAATTTTGTCTTTTCTTCCCATGTTCCTTAAAATAAAGCATTTTTTTTTAATGTAGGAATGTTTCATATACGAATCAAAAGTTAAACAATGAATCACAAATATCGTTGTCACGGTAAAACATTTCAAAGTGTTTATAATGCCGAAAATGAAGGTTAATTTTAAGTATTCATAATTAATTACAGTCATTCTTATTTTTAAAAAGAAGTTTCGTAGGCTATGAGATTTTAGAGAAAAAGCGAATAAACAGTAATTGTAAATTGTTTTTAATGAATAAAACAAAATTAATTCAGCTCAATCAAAAACTGCATTCAGACATCAAAAATATATGTAATGTACTGTAAGGTCTTTTTCTTGCTTTACACACGCATTAAATACACACCTTCTTTTAGAGTTAGGCTTTATTGATAGATGACCATTTATTTTTACCAAATTATTTTTTAATCACCTTCAGGCAAATGACTCATAACCATTTATTCTAAATAAAATTACCTTTCTTGTTGTAGCATACATTAAACGAAACAAAAGTATCTACATTGTTTCAAATGTAATAAACCATACTTCATTCAAACCGTCGTTTTTAAACCATGTTTTTACAGCCACTGAAATTTGAGTTGTTTCGTTTCAAACATATTGAATGTCATTGCTCAAACGCATTCTATGTTTTAAATATAATTTCCAGGCTATTTCAATATTCCTTCTATAAATAACACTTTGACACGTACTTCGCTGTCAAAGGAACGTGTTCAGCTTTTTATTAAATCAAATATATTTCATAATGCCTATTTGCTCATGCGTTCAGGCCTTCCAGACTGACTGTCTGTTCATGCGGTTAGCAGAGACGTCAACTGGTCTTCCTCCAGCCACCCAGACTGCCTTACTCAGAGCAATCGATTTTTCTGTGTCGATTGCTTTGTGCGCTCTCTTCATTCAAGGTGTTTCTCCGCTCAAGAACACACTAAGTTTTCTATTTTTGTACAAATATTAACATAAAAGAAATCGATCAAGAACGTCTGGATAGATTGATTTTTTGTGATCATTTATACAGAGAAAAGAAAGGAATTACTCGAATGTTAAGCATTCGGATTTCAAAATGCATAAATGTAATTAGAATACTTCCAGTGTTTGCGTTCGTTGCTTAGGTAAACAAATGGTTATTTTATGCAAGTCTTATTGGCTAATGTGGAGACAAAAATCATATATATTACTAGATTTTGATTTTCAATTTTAGTGTATAACAAATTGGGACAAATATTTGAATATTTTTATTCTGTTTAATGTGTTGCTGAATTTTGTAGAAGCACTAATTTAACGTGTTTGTCCAACAGCCGATATTTGCTGACTCTCTCGAAAACAACTCCATGAATGTAAAAGTCGAAACGTATGTTATTTAAATCAGTTTTATTTGACTTTGTACATCTTTCAAGACAAAATTTTGAATGAGAAAATCAAATAAGTTATTACTCGTACAATTTTGTTTATCTCAAATACGAGAAACTGTTTTTAAAATCATTGTTTTTTTAATAAGTAAATAAAATAATTTTAAATAAAACTTCATAAAGACATTTATTTCCAGTATGAAATTAGACAATTTTTAAGTAAAAAATATATAGTATTTTTGTACTAATTAAAATAAATAAAAATCATAAAATGCTTAAAAATAAAAATCTTATAAGAGTAAATAAAATTTAAAAATTTCTGGTATTTGTTATTTTGCTAAGCATTAGTTCTAGATTTGTTTTATAAAATTTGTTTTCAATTAATGAATGAACCTCTAAACAGCGTTTCTTGAAGATATATATATGGGAGAATCTAGGATGATCTTTACAGTATCTAAGAAATTTTTTATTTGTTAAATAATGTATAATTTCATTATGCTACACATACATACACACACACACACACATATATATATATATATATATATATATATATATATATATATATATACCATAATAAAAAATATTTATTAATTTACTAGTTTTAATTTTACATTCTAATTTTAGTCAAATTATTTTTGCTACTAGTTTTATATATATAAAACATTCGGATACTGTTAACACACGATTGAGTAACAGGTGAGTCTACTTTATACACAGTTCTACTGCGGCTTTTCCGATAAGCAATCTTTTTTTATTTCCTTCTTTATATTGTAGCACCATAATTCTTATTTTTCTTTTTATGAAATTCAGAATAATCTTTTGTTCGAATGATGTCACGATATTTTCAACATTTCTCGGATAGAGAAATGTTCCAGTTTGGATTATTTTCAAGATCTCATGGTCAGTTAGATTAGCTGCACATTCAACCATTTTGTAATGGTCAAATTTTAAGATTTTTTTATGATTAAGAATTGATTAGTTGCTTCGAGTAACAGGGATCTGAGACGAGGGCACAGCAAATGAGATCTGACAAGCGAGTGATTAAAAGGAATAAAATGTCACTGAAAATGCCTCTAATCAATTAAGTATTGGTTGAAGAAATAATAAACTAAATTTTATTTAAATTTTTTAAGTGCTCTTTCATGAAATATCTTTTTGTACTTTTTGAACAAGCAATTGACTTACACATTGTAAAAGTAGCATACATAACTACACCTTTATTTTCTAGAATTCACCAATTACTTTGTAATTTAACGCAAATGTTCATTTCGCAGAAAATTCATATCGATGTTGCGATCTCATCGTTCATTTTATATTAATACTATATCTCGCGGTTCACTTAACTTGCGTTTTAGTTAATGTGGCCGTAATGCACGCGCACACGCACACATATATATGTAAGTGTACTCACACACAGAGACACACACACACACATATATATAAGCGTGTGTGCGTGCGCATTTTTCAATTTTTATTTATATTTTAGGAAAAATTTATTTATAAAGTACTGTTTGACAATTCTTCTGGAACAATACTAAGGGTTATATTCTGCGAACTTAATGTAATATTTACATGTTCAGGATTTACATATTTTCTTCCCAATTTATCTCTCTAATAACTGACTTATTAGTAATTAAGGATTATTACGTTCATTTTTAATTTAGTCTGAATTCATATTAAGGTTTCTAATGAGAGATAAAATTATTGTTGCATAGTAGCATCCGGATTATTACAATGAACTGCTGGAAATTAAAAATTTCGGAAGTTATATAACTAAACTAAAAAACTAAAATGTTACATGTTTTGCAACGACGTTTAATTTAACACGCGCACGTAAATTAATTTTCGCTTTTTTTATTTACATTTACTTTCCCCTTTGATTATTATAGAAGTATTCTTAGCATTTTATCAAAGAATAAGTCGTGGTCAAGGTAGCTTAGTGGTCACGATCGCCACCTCATAACGGGTGTTGTTTTCGCCGAGTCGTGGTTTCAAGTCCATTTGCCACTAAAGAACCGTCATGTAGCGAGGCTGATGCATGCTAAATCTGCCAATGTTCCTAGTCTTCCCTTTAGTGTGGAAGTTTGGAGTGGGAGGGGACAGCTCAGGTGTCATCCTCGTCCCTAAACCGATGTTTAAAATGACGAGGTCCGTCGCCAACAGTCCTCGTGTTGCTTCTCAGAGCAAATTCAGTAGACAATATACCAATAAATAAATAAAATACCGAATTTTAAAGTGTTATTTACGATTGAAAAAGGAATGCTGAACCAAGTATTGACTTCGTCGTTAGACCAGGGCTTTAAATGACTCAAGGTATTGATTGCGTCGAGTGGACCTTCGAATCGGGCAAAAGTAAATAGTCGGAAATACATTCCGGAAACACCGAAAGAGATTAAATGAAAATTTTCAAACATGGCGCTATCGAGCGAAACTGCATTCAGAGAATGATCTCATCTTTTACTACAAACTAGACCCTAGGATTATTGAATTGTACATTTTACTTTAATTATCATACGCCTTTCTGAATTATTTTTTTTAAAAAAAGTTGTTTAAAGAAAAAGTATATTCATACATTTTCAATTTCTACTTTGGAATATATTTTTTTTAGAATCTGAGACAAAGGATGAATTCTTCACAAGCATTGGTGACCGGGATTATCAATGTGCACACAAATTCCCAATATTTTAAACGCAGATATTAATCATAACCTATTTATTTCTTAAATGCTATTAATTAATATTAAGAGAATAAAGGAAATGAGAAAAAAAAAGTAATTTTATGAGCACGCTTTTAATATTTTTAGCCAGAAAAACAGATTGTATAAAAACAAATCCTTAAAATTCTCGCATTTCTTCAAATATGAAGCAAAAAAAAAAAAAAACATTCATATTTTACAAAATGTTGCCATTTCTTTTTGTGAAGTAATATTTTTCAAAAGTGATGTGCATTCCAGAATGACATTCAATAATACAAAATTCAGCTTTTTTTTTTCAGTTTCTTTCAAATGGTGGCGTTCCGGAAGACTTCACGATGATTGATGTTGTCGATTTAGATGACGAACACCTGGAAAATCTTCCCAAAAAAATAAAAGCTGTTTTATTCTTGTTTCCAACGGGAGAAAAGGTTAGTCATCAAGTATATTAAAACAATTATAGTAAAGTATAGTTAGACAAAAATATTTATTTATATATATATTTATATGCAGGATTATTCAAGTGATTCATCCCATTTCAAAATGCCATATTATCAAAAATAAACGACACAGAATGATAAATATCACATGTGTGACGCTAGATGACTCTCGCGTGTTCTTCGTGAAGCTGTTCCTGTTTCTTTGAAAGCTATTTTGGAAGCTTTCACGAAGCTACATCGCATTTGGATCGGTCGCAGTGGACGAGATGAGTCAATATACACGGCTGGCAACCTAAGTCACCTAATGTGGCCCCATGCGATTTCTACCTTTGGATGTTTCTAAAAGATAAAATATTTGTACCACCATTGCCTACACATTTATTTGAATTTAAACAATGGATTTCTGCTGCTATATTATCCATTACCACTAACACTTTACAACTTCTTTGGCAGGAATTTACTTATCGAATTGAATTATACGTACAAGTAAAGAAAGTTATAGCGAACACTTGAAAAAGAACTTCCCCAGTTTTCCTTTTCATTCAGAAATTACTTATCATTTCCATATTTCCATAAATATCTGTGTCGTATATTTATGGAAATATGGAATTTTGAATAACCCTGTATTTTATCCAACACATCATATAAAATACACTACTTACAATTCAAATAATAATACATATTTAATATAAAATATGTAAAATATTATGTTTTGTGCATGTGTGTGTGGAACAAATCTGAATTTTTTTTGCAGCGTTTTTTTAGCATCAGATTTTTGAAAATTTTTTTAATATATTAGCAGTTTGTTAGCATCACTTAGTCACTTAGTTCCTTACCGTCCTTCAATTCGAAAAGTGAAATCTTTTTCTCTTCTGTTCTTAATTTTTGTTTCTTGTTAAAAGAAAAATAATGCAGGAAATAGCATAGTATTTTGTCAGGATAAATTCTTTTGCAAAGTGTGTTATTAAGAGTTAAAAAATATCAAAAGATTTTTAAAAAGGAAGGAGAAAGACAGAACACATTTAACAAATTATTTCCAGCATTTCTCTTAAAATTTTATTTAAGAATCGGAAATTATATTCATTTTAGCTTTATGATTGGTGAATATCTAAATATACCAAATAGATAATACTACTTCTAAATAAACATATTTGCATTCTTCTATTAATTACCTCGGGTATTCTTCATAATTTAAATTACGTCAAATAAAACCTCTCGAGCCCAATGAAATGAAATATGGCAAATTAGAAAAAACGGATGTATAAGTTTGTAAAAGCAGGAGTGAGAGGTGAATTGAACGGAAATATAGTTGCGCGTGTGTTAATCTGTTTTGATATTGTTGGAGCCGACTTTACTTTGTTGACGCTTTAACTTCACCGAACTACTTAATCATCTGTTCTGAGTATCCAGGTGATGATTAATATTTATGTAAAACTTGTTAGTCAGCGTGTTGAGAAAACTTTTCCACAATAGCATAGATCAGTAAGTAATTAGTCCAATAAACTGTAAGAGTCTTAATTAACAGAAATTTGATATGTCTGATGCTTAAAGTTTAAATTAGAAACTTTAAGTTTGGGTTTGAGATGGAAATTAAAAAATAGAGAGACGTTATTTTGTTTTCAAATAATGAATTCCGACAATGGAAATTGCTTCGTGTTAAGGCCGACAGAACCTCAAAAATTAAGCGAGGTTTATGCTATAATGGGGGCTGCATCGCGTTTTTCCCTTCAAGTAACATTTTAGGGACTTGAATATGATACTGTTTGAATTGAAAATCTTTCCCAATGGAGGAAACATGACTTGCGAAGATTACATTGTTTTTTCGAAATGTAGTGAATAGATGTGATAAATTACATTTATAAGGAATGAAGAATTTAATAGATAGCAAGTTAGTAGTAAAGATAATAGAAGAGAGAGAAGCTCTATACGAAGGAATTGTGTCTGTACGGACAAGTGTGAGAAGTTATCAGACTCGAACCCGATTGATTTAGATAGATCAGATGATATTGAAATAACCGTCTGGTTCAGACGCGTACAGGGCATATCCATAGGTATAGGTGGCTAAGAATTGATCTTTGAATGTTCATTGATCTGAATAAAATAACTTTATTATCATCACTGCGTTACTTTTTATTCACTGGACTATTGATTGCATTGTAAGAAATAAATAATATAAAATTTTAACGAAACAGTGTTTGAATTTCATTTCAGTGTGTTTTACACTGTTATCAAAAACAAAAATATATAATTCACTTTATACTATTGATACATTATCACGTGTAAGAAACGATATGCTAAATATATTTCAATCACTTGAATACAACTCAATTTAGATATCAATATTTCTTATAGATTTAACGAAGAATAATAACTACTGTAAGTAATTCGAATGAATTTACTGAATGTAAAGGTGAACGAAAAACAGCTTTACTTCAGAATATCTTAGGTTTTAAAATAAATATGGCAAGAGATAAAAGGGCCTTTTATAAAATGCTAATAATTATAAAAGTAGATGCCCTTCATCGATTTTAAATTTAATTACTAATTACAATGTAACTTCAAACTAATCAAATGTTCTGGGATTTTTTTTAACTTTACACATGTTCTTTTATTTATTTATTAGTTTTCTCATGCTTTAAATATTTTACATATGAAAAATGTAGTGTATGTGTGTGATTCTCATTCTTAATTTCAAACCCCATTTCTAAGATCATTACTATATAAACAACATATCTTTCACAGAAGAATGAATGACGACACATATATTAGATTATATTCACTCGGGCTTTATTCAATTACTTGTCCCGGGAGGGTAGAGGAATTTAGAATTGTAAGGTTTCTTCTGCATCACGCGTTCTTATTCTCGTCTTCAAAGCGTCTTAAATAAAACTTACATTTGCTTACTTAGCACGCAGTCAGATGCTTTCTTCGATAATAATTTTTTTTGCTCAAAAAATATTTATTTTGTAGCTCTAAATCGTATAGATAGTTAAATTTCAAGAAAGCGTAATTATGAATAAAAAAGAATAGAATACCACTTTTTAAATTATAGGTGCAATTTATTGTTCCGTATATAACTCTTAAAGTATTTTTAAATTTCGTTGAAGCATTTATTATCTGATAGATACTAAAACTGGGTAAAGAAGAAAAAAGTTGCACAACGGGAAAACTTGTGTTAAAACATTTAAATTTATAGATATATTTATTACCTGAAATTTTTTTTCTTGATATTTATAGTAGAAGAAAATTATTTTATTCAAACATATATTAAACGTGCGTTAATATAGGTTTATTCAAAATGATTCATCCGATTTCAGAATTTCTAATTTTCAAAAATACACCACTCAGAATGACAAGTAACACATGAAATCGAAGGGAAAATGGGGAAGTCTTACATTGCGAAAAATAGAGGGTTCTCGAGTATTGTTTCACGAAAGCTGTATTAGAAGCTTTCACGGAACTACCTCCAAGTTGGATCGATCGCAGTGGACTCGATGTTACACAGCTGGCCACCTGAGTCACCTGATATACTCTCATACATTTTCTTCCTTTGAGGGTTTGTTAGAGTTAAAGTGCATGCGCCCCCATTGCCCACAAATTTATGTGAACTTAAGCAAAAGATTTCTGTGGCTTTATAATCCATTACCACTGAAACTTTACAACGTCTTTGGCAGGAACTTACATATCAAATTGACATTGTACGTGTAATTAAATGCAGTTATATCGAACACTTTTAAGAAAACCTTCCATATTTTTCTTTTGCATACATGTATTACTTATACTTCAGTGTCATTTATTTTTGAAAATATGGAATTTTTTAAAATCAGATGAACCTTTTTGAATAACCCTATGCTTAATATACAGTATATAGACTCCACAAAATGAATCGTGAATTGGTTTGACCGGTCAACCAGTCAAAAGTCATTTTATTCGATCCTTCTAAAAACTTTCATAATATATTTTAAGTGAATTTAATTATGCTATATATCTTTGCATCTTAAAAAAGTATAACACATTTCAATTTGATTTTATGTTCAACTCAATTTGTGTGTATAAGTTAACGATTTAAAACTCATGGCCCATCACTTTGATTTTATTTAAGAATATTTTTTTGATTTTTTTTTTTATATTGATCAGTGGTAAATTACATAGTTCTTAAATTCACAATCATTTCGCCTCATATTATTTACAGGAAATCTATCATCACAGAAATGCAAAACTTTATTAATATGAAATCAGGTTTTGACGTATATCATGCAGGGAACTGAAAATTAATAACGTTAAATACAAACAGACATTACATTTTTACTTTAACATCAGTATTTGGAGTTTTTTCAAAAAAAAAAAAAAAAAAAAAAAAAAAAAAAAAAAAAAAAACACTTCTTTATACTGAATATTTACTAACTATTTCGAGCAACCTATTTTGAAGGAATAGGTTTAAGACATTAGATGTAATAAAGTATTTCAAAAATGAGTTACAAATATTTGTGTTATCAATACTCTATATGATTGTAATATCTTCGATCCTTGTATGCAGCACGATGAACACTGCCAGAGTGAACAAGAAACCATCGATTCCGAAGGTCAAGTGGTCAGCGACCGAGTGTATTTCATGAAAGTGGACGCAAACAACGCCAGTGGAACGGTCTCCCTCATCCACGCTGTGGCAAATGCAGACGAGGAACTGGAGCTGGGTAGTTATCATTCTTTAGCTTTTTTATTCCTTCCTTTCCCTTTACAAAGCTGGAAGATTGAATAGTTAACTCTACGACAAAGGTACTCAAACTTTTAAACTTCGGGGAATCCTTTGAGATTACTATTTTCTTGAAAGAGCCCCTTGATCAAAGAGAGAAGAAAAAATAGGACATAAAAGCTTTATCCTACTCAAATTTATAAAATTATTATTGTATCTCTATTTTATCGCAATACAAACGTCTCAATAAAATAATGAATGGTAAGGTAGCTAATGGGTATTGGGAGGGAAGGGTTTCTAAAATATATCCTATGTGTATGATAAACAAAAGCAACGATATTTTAAATTATAACAAATTAATAAAAAGAAAATTTTGTAATGACTTAGCTGTAATTGTTTTTTTTTATTGCAAAGTATTTTTACGTCTGGAATAATTGTTGAAATATGCAACCTAATGTCATCTTAAGCATCCAATCGGTTTTCACGATTTTCGCATACATATGTTGAAACATATGACATTAGATGTTTCACAGCTCTTTTGGCAATATCAGGGTATTCTTTTTCTAATGTCAATCGAAATATGCATTATATCAACTTGATTAAAATTAGTTTCAATTCAGTGTCGGTCGTTTTATCGATTTGTTGTTCTCTTTCTTTTATTGGGAGTTTGGAGGTGTCACAGTCTCGAGAAGGGGTTTGGATCCAAGATAATTTTTCTTTTTGAACAAGGAAGTATGATTTTTTTTTCTTTTGCAGATCTGATTAATGTTGAACAAAAACTAATTTGTACATTTTAATCGGGAATAGTGTTATCGTCTACTAAAATATTATGCAAATTAAGAACGCATTCAATATTACCTTTCAAAATGCAATCTGCCCAAAATTTCAATTTTAGAAGAATGGCGTCAGTTTTACTTTATACCTGAAAAAAAAATGAAATAAATGGAAGATTCTTCACCTGATCAAAGAATGGAGACTAATATGTGACCTTGTGTGTTTCGGTTAATGTATTTGAAGCTCATGACTTTTACGAAATTTAAGATTTTATTTTATCCATAAAACATTTATTCGTGTTTAATTTTACAATCAAACTTCCTGTAAGAATTCGATCTTCTATAAAAATTAAAATTATTCTAAAAGTTGGGTACTTTGATTAAACAAAGAGTGATCTCTTGCGGAACCCCTGTCAAAGTCCTAGGGAACCCAGTTTAAAGACCGCTGCTCTACGATACAATAGTAGATATTAAAATGGCTCTTACAATATCTAAATAAATAAATTATTCATAAAAAATAAAGAACTATTGGATGTGTTGTCGTTCGATACATCAAAATTACGATTTACTCAATACTCAAGGGACTGATAAATTTAAACAAAGAATATTTTTAATGCTTAAAAAAGTTACTTTAAATACCATTTTCGATATTTAACTAATGAATACCTAAATCTTGATTATATAACGAAATTTTACTATTTAAATAAGTTATTATTGGAATGAACAAATGAATGGGAAAAAATTCAGTTGGGTTTGCTGAAAGAATGAAGTATAAATTCACTAAGAAGAATGCTAAGTGATGAAATATGTAATATAAAGAAGCATTTGAAGAACAAAATTGGTTTAAATTTAATTAAAATTGTTCACGGAAATAAATTATTACAAATATGATTTATAACTATAGTTTTATTTGTTGACTTAAAAATGAATTTGAGATCAAAGTAAAACAAGATAACTTTTGTATACTAATTTTTAAATTTAATTTTGCTCTCCTGACACCTAGACATAATTCTACATCACCATCACATAATTTCTAGAGTGAAACAATTTTCTATTCACCAAAGATCACATAAATCAATTTTTTCAACTTAATTTATGTTTATCGTAATACGCTAATTTTTAGTGTCCTCCAATTTAAATAAAACAGATTTATAAATTTTATCCAAGAGTAATTAAACATCTATACATTGGACAAGAGCAAATTCTATAAACATTGTTTTTTTTTGTATCTGATTAAAGTGTTCTTATACGTAAATTTACATATAAAAATGCTTAACAAGAGAAAAAATAGCTCTCATTAACCCAAAAATATTATAATAAAAATCTTGTTCCTTATGATAATTTTTGTTTATCGAAAATATGTTACAAATTAAAATGCATTTACTTTAATAAAAATGGAGTTTGTGTATTCTTACACCTTTTTTTTCAACCAGAATCACTTAAACCTAAGAAGACAAAAGCAACTCTTTTTTATCGGTCGTATGTGTACTTTTAATATTATTAATCACTATTTATGGTGCTCAAAAGTAAGAGGGATTTTAGAAACAAGAGTTGAAAGCAAGATGTAAAATTGTTTTTCAGGAGACACGACTATAGAATTTAGTTGAAAGCAATATGAATTAGTCCGTCATTTTCATAGAATTTTACGGATATTACACTGATCTCTTGAAAACATTTAATGGACCATGAGAATAAAAGAAGACTGACTAACAAATCTAATGATAAACAAATCTAATCATTATTTTCTTACCAAATCAGATAGCTATATTTTATAACTTAAGTCACGATAGATGACGTTAACAATTTGTTTTTTCTTGTGATGGCTCACAATGGAGTTTCGGCGTCTAAATATTCAGCTAGACTGGCTTTTCCTGATTGAGCAGCTATGTTGGAGATCTCTAGCAAAAAAAAAAAAAAAAACTCACACACACACACATTTTTTTTACAAATGAGGTTTATTGTAGGAAGTAAGGATGTATCCATAAGCTTTCAAAATAATTTAAAAGAGATTTTAAATATTCTTTTGGCATTAAATTTTCAATATCATTATATTTCAGTTGTTCACACAGCTTCTTGGAGTTAAACTTTATGTATATATAAAAAAGAATACCTTTTCTCCAGAAAGAATTCTTCTGAGATTTTTAGAAATAAATTACAGTTAGGATTTACTTGAAAATCAGATAAACACTTCATTAGAGTCATATTCTGTGACTGATAACTAAAGAAAATTTTGAATTTTTACTTTTAAAAAATAAGCTATAAAAATTGTATGAAATGAAATTTGAATCATTTTAAAAGTTTAATATTTTCCTGTTATCGAACTTTTTAAAAGTCAAATTTTACGAAACTGACAAGTACGCATGTTTCAGTTTCATGAAAGAATCATTATCATACAAATTTTAAGGTTCAAGCATTCTGTCCTGCAGAATTAACCTCCTCTTTATATGATATTTTTTAATTACTTTTTAAAACTCAAATTCTTTTGTCATTCAAGAACTGAAATGAAGAACCCATAAAAGATCTGATTCCATAGCTATGATTTCCATCTGTCGATCATTTTGATTCCATGAGATTAATGAAAAACTTACCATGTTTTTATTTATGTTTCTCAGATCTCAACTACTACATTTATTTCACTTCTATAACGTTGTCTTAAAGAGTTGAAAAAAGCAGTAAAAAATAATACCCGCTTTTTTAGAAATTGAGTTATTGTTACCACATTTTGAAAAGTTCTCATAGATCAGAAAATGACAAGTCAATCATTAAAATAATCTGAATTTGAAGATAAAATACTTTTGAAATTTTTTTTAAAATAACTTGTTTTTTATTATTATTATTATTATTATTTTCAAGTGCACTTTGTAACATTAAAATAAAGACTTTTATTTAGGTTCGAAACAATTAAAACTTCTCAAGGTTAGCATTAATTTCATGAATTCAAAATATCTAATAGATGGCAGTCTTTAGAGCAAAACTTCAGAGTCATTTTAAAGCTCCTATTGCGAGTTTCCATTTCTTTAAAATAAAATTAAGGTTTTTTTCAATGGGGTAAAATTTATATTGGTGAATTCAAACTTATGAACAGATGGAAATTTAACTTGTAAGCAACGAAATGAATGAGAAAGTTGACTTTCTCAATTTTATATACATAAATCATAATATTCATCAATGTCATTAGAAATTGTGAAACTAATTTGTATAATTTTCTGCATTCAATCGCCTATCCCTTACTTTGGCACACTAAAAATACTTTTATCTGTCGTTAAATGTTAATACATAAAAGTGCAAAAGGTTTTTCTGGAACATACCTTTTTATCAAGATACCCAATAAACTATTTTTAGCTAACGATTTGTCAATGAAGAGAAAAGATCAATACATCATTTCCTTCCATAAAATTGGTGGAAAGTAGGTCAGCAGATCATTTGTTATTTCCTTGCCAATGTATCGGGAAAAAATGAAACAAAGATGAAAGATTATGTTTAGAATTCGATATTTAGTTAATTTTATTCTTGTGTTTTCGTTCTCTTTAGAATACTTAGAAAACGAATACACAAGAATAAAGTAAAGTTAGAAAATCCTTTGATCCATTGAAGTTGGATTCAAATGTTTTTTTTTTTTTTTAATTTTTAATATTGATATGCCAATGAAATGAAATATCATTGGTTTCTTTTTTATTTAACACTAAAAATATAATTGGAACTGCTTAAGTCATTCTGTATTTTCTAACATGTTTTTGTTTAAAAGTTATGGCATATTAATTTAGCACTATTCTGTTTGAGAAAATAACACACAAATATTTCAGAAAATATATATTCACTACAACCTACTACTATAACACATCGATCAATAACTCCCGAGACTAACCAAGAGATGGCGCACGTAGTAAACCAGTAACCAGGTCTTTCTAGAGTACTAACCTTTGCTTGAAACGTGTCAAAATTTTAAGTCGATCGGACCAGGAAAAAGGTTTTTTGAAGTGAAGTGAAAAAGGTTTTTTCCAAGTGGGTGCCGTGATTGCTTTCGATGGAACAAAAACAGCAACGAGTCGATGATTCAGAAAGCTGTTTATCGCTATTTACTCGTAACAAAAAAGATTTCTTGCTAAAAAAAAAAAAATTTTTTTTGGAGGGAAAAAAAAAAAAAAAAAAAAAATTTTTGAAAAAGCGTTGGAACGATTGTATCACCCTAAAAGGTGATTAACAAAAGGTGTTATGTTGATGAATAAAAAAAAATTTTGCAAAAAAAATGTTTTCAATGTTAGACTCGGGAGTTATTGATCGATGTGTTATGATATCATTTTATGAAATCTCTTGTTGATAATAGATCATTCGAGTGCACATCGTATGCTTTTATCTCATGAACCTAATTGGTCCGATAATAGCTGTTAATATTCTAAAGATGAATTTATTCGTAAAAAAATCATTAAAGCTCTTTTTGTATGTGAGAATTACCGTTAATAATATGATTTTACATGACTGTATTAACAATACATTTTTATCGACCATTAAAAAAGCGAAGCTGATATATAAGGGTTTTTTAGGAGTTTTTCATAAGCTATTAATTCCAAAAAGTCAAGTAATGTTTGAGATATTAAGTCCTTTCTGTGCATTGATAAATCTGCCAACTAATGACACATTTCATTTTGTGAAATGTTGTCATTTCTACCAGCAATTGGCGTAAATTTTCAAAATGAGTCAGCTGTCTTTTAAAATTATCGTTTTCTTTTTCTGCTGTGAAATGTGCGAATGGAAATGAATAATTTTATATGCAAATGGATCATCGGATCATATTAAAACTGATCATAGTAAGCTAGTTTATGTAAAGATTACCTCTTCCGTATAAAATAATGCTTCTTTCGCTGAACAAAGTCATTTTTCACGTTATGCCCGTTAATAATTCTTTTGGTAAAAAATCAAATATGATATTAGTCTAAGATATCAATTTTCATAAACTATAATCTCTCTCTCTCCATAATATAGCTTTATTTTCGGTACTTGCTATTGTGAGAATGCTTTTAGTCTGTCCCGTCGATTGCACTTTTTCCGCGCAACTTGAGTTATCGTCGAAAAGTCGTTTATGCACGGATGCTAAGAGTTGAAATGAGCCACGTTTCTTCATTCACCTTCTAGGGTGTTCTTGTTCTCATTCGAAAAGATAGGAAGACGCTTTGGATTCCGCAATCTTCTGAAGACGATCAGACATACAACCATCATTTTTAGCTATCACTCAGATATAACTTAGAGTACTGCGACATCAGACTCAGGATAAATTCCAATTTCGAGAATTGTTTAGAATTTGAATAATTCAATGCCTCAGTCTTTTATTTTCTCTTGATTTCCTGTCAGTTGCAGTAAACAGAATACTCTTGCTGAGAAATTGTGGAATCTTTCTTCATCAGAAGCTATAGAAAGTCTGTAAATTGATTTATAAAGGAACTATTTTAATTATTTTACTTTTGTGTGAATTTGGCCTACTAAGAACTCTGTAACTTTATCAGTTATTCAAATATAAAGTTACGTATCATAATTCTTAATGATTATGATAAAAAATACTTTCATAAGAAATATGTAACGTGGTATTTATATCGTAAAATATTACATAGAACACACTTTACATTCATCCATTACCATATAACATGAATCCATTTGGATATTTATCGGGCATATGCATTATACTTTTAATAACACAGGAAAACAAACCTAGCGTAATGACTTTTTCACAATAATGCTTTTACCTTAAGAAATCGTGAGAACTCACACAATTCTAAGTACAGTGCTAATGCCACTCATACATTCTGAAAATAGCATAATATATAAAATAATATAACAAATAATAGAATAATATATTGGAATTTATTTCGCAATGTGTATTGTCCTATCTAAAAACAGTCAGAACTCAGAGAGCTCAGTAAACATTAACATTATAAACATTTCCAAACGGGAGAGTTAAAAAGTAAACAGTAACCTGAGGAAGCTCTCTTTTTGGGTAAATGCAGGATGAGAAGAGTTCTATGGATTTTTATTTTGATCAAAGTTTAATGCTGTCGGACAATTGATATAAATCGAATTGCATTTTGTCGAAGCTGAATGAGGCATCTGGAGCTACTAAATCACTTATAAACTAAAGAAAAATTTTAAGGAATTGAAGATAGATAAATGGGAATCGGTTATTAGAGAACACATAAGCAATTAATTGAAATTTATTTTGAAATTCCGAAAAATACAGCAGTGTTTTTCAACTACCCAGAAGAGTCCATTTAACAACTTCTAAACTAACATTTTTTTTTTTTTTACTGCGTACATTCCAGAGATAGACGAAGCATGAAATTTGAAGAACTACAATCGCAGACAAAACAAATTTTTTCGAGGTGAATTTTGTCTTGGAGCATATTCTTTTCGAAATGTTATCGTTCCCGATCAGCCAATCACGTGAGAGCAAACAAGATCTGCGTAAGATTAATTGTTCAATCACAGTAATGATCTCGGGGAATCATGTTTATTATTATGATCGGTGGTGGACATCAGGGGGGAGTATATAACGCAGATTACCTGGGCACGATCGATGTCGCGAAACGAAGGATATATAATTGATGATCTATCATTGGTTGCCAAGGACGCCAAATGCATGTCACATTTCGGGAAGCTCCCCTAATGATCCCTGAAAGTTTGGCTCAAATTTAGGAAGTTGAATAAATGGATTCTCTGGGGAAAAGGGTCCCGTTTGAACACATTTGTGAGAAGGTTATTTGATAGAACAATTCAACTAGACGTTACCTTATTAAGGGAGTTAAGAACAGAACAATCAGCATTCTTTGAACTTATGATTAAAAAAACATATTTTGGGTTGATTGATCTTCCGATTACTGCAAAATTTTAAAATAATTATGGGAAGAATAATAGCAAAGAAACATTTTAAAGAGAGAGAGAGTCTTTATTCGTCTAACTACTTAAGAAATAAATTTCAAATAAATGGATATTTTGCATTTCATAGCTTCAATAACAAAATTTTACTTCACATTTTAGTTCGGATCTGTAAAAAATTAAGGTCCGGGTCGAATTTAAAAAATTAGATGGACGTATTTTCTGCAGAAACTGACATTCTGTTTCCGAAATTTCTATTTCATGGAAAAAGTTAGTTGCTGAAAGTAAAATAACTCAAACTTTTTAAAAACATTACTCAAAAATATAGTTTCCTCTTAGAGGGAAATGATTTTTAAAAAGCGCAAGTTAAAGTTTCGGTAGTTAGACTAACTGGAATTGAAAAATTAAGCAACAGTACCGTATATTTCATATGAATTTTAACTTCAAATTCTACACATTTTTCGAAAGTGGTATTTCTTTTTGCACTATGACTAAAAATATCGAGATCTAAAATTCTTTCCAATAAAAAATATTTTTAATAACTTTATCATCTAGCACTTCTTTATTATGTAATAAGATATAATGTTATGAAAGTTGTGTTGTTGGTCGTATTTTTCTGGAAAGTTTAACAGCATATATGTGTAGTCTTCTTTTAAAACTGGTCAAATATATTGGAATTTTATCCGAGAAAATTTTACTATCGTACATGATATGAGATGAAAAAGTTATATTATACCATATGTATTCGTGAAAAATTAATACGTAACTAATCAAGATTTTTTTTTCTTTCCGCTAACGAAATTCTTAAAATATTTAACTTTATTTTCAAGTAAAAGGTTTATTTTCATAAATAAAAATGACTTCAACTTACAAAGAACTTTAAAACAAAAGCTCGATATTTAATTAGTTTGTCTGAGTTATACACAAATAAAAGATTTTGATGCCAAACGCTAGTGGATTGTTAGAGTTATCACATAATTTATGCTCTTCAGTATATGAGGTCTAAAACGTTTTTTATTTAAAATTTTAAAATGTTCTTGTTATTTTGGAAGAATACTTACAGAAAAGTTAATCCCGTCTGTCGATGACGTTATATCGAAGCATACTGCGTGGATACTTCGTAGTTTTTAAAAATGCTATTTTAAAAACTCATTTCATTTGAAATGAGAACAATAACGCAGTATCATCGTTTGTGATTAAGTGATATGGATACTTAATAACCACTTTATTCTCCCTTTGAAAGAGCAATATTGAAATAACCAAATTATTTCATAGAGGAATTCAACTTATCTAGTCGTAGACTTGTCTGACTTTAAACTGTCGACTTTAAATCACAGATTTAAGTGACTGCTTGAGATGGGATTTGAGTAAGGTGTTCACGCTCAGTATATCACCTCACTGTTGCTCGAACTAATATAATGTTATGAATCTCTCCGGTTCCTCTATTTTCCTCCTTTATTCTATTTGCTACGCTTATTCTTATATAATTAAGTTAATTTACAAAGAACACAATTTTTTCACAGGGCGAGGTTCTGTTGTCCAACATCGTAATGAAGTAATCTCTGAGGTTTCTATGAAATTAGTCTCAAAACCAAAATTCTTTGTATACTGCTGTTTGTAGAAAATGCAACACCATGAAAGAATCATCAGAATCAAATGAAATTTAATGCAGAAACGACTTGTACTGATACAAATAAATGATGAAATTTTCAAAACAAAAGAAACAAATTAAGCGTCCGAAATCAGTATTTGGTGCAGCCACCATGCGCTGCAATAAGTGCTGCTATACGACGTGGCATGGAGTCAAACAGATGTTGAATATCTGCTTGAGGAAGAGAATTCCATATCGCTTGTATGCGCAACCAAAGTTCGTCTTTGGAAACTGCAGGACGCGGATCACGAGCAAGACGTCGACCAACCATATCCCACACGTGCTCAATAGGCGACATATCCGGTGAATAAGCAGGCCAAGGAAGAAGTTGCATGCGTTGTGCTGAACAGAAGTCTCGAACAGTCCGCGCAACATGTGGGCGTGCATTATCCTGCTGAAAGATAGCTCCAGGGATGCCTTGAAGGAAAGGAACGACTTCGGGCTGTAGCACTTCACGGACGTACCTGTTGCTATTGAGATTACCCTCAATTCGTATCAAATTGGATCGTCCATGATACGAAATCGCACCCCAGACCATAACTCCGGGTGTTCGACCACTATGTCGTTCAATAATACACTCAGGAAGGCAGCGTTGACCGGCATAACGTCTAACACGAACACGGCCATCATGGGTCCACAAATTGAAGCGTGATTCATCTGAAAAGACAACTTGGTGCCAATCAGCTCGCCTGTCTCTGTGCTCAAGAGCCCACTGCCGACGCAGCCGTCGATGATTCGCCGTGAGGGGAATCCTGTATAAAGGCACCCTTGCACGCAATCCACGGCGCAGCAGACGACGACGAATTGACGAAGCCGACAATTGTACACCTGTAGCAGTAGACCAACGTGCTGCCAGCTGCCTGGAGGAAGCTGTGCGATCATTCACCGTCATGCGGAGCAGGTGTCGATCATCGCGCTCTGACGTCACCTTCTGTCGTCCAGTGCCTGTTTTTCGAGTTGTTCGGTGCTCGTCGGTCCACTGCTTCCAAACTCGCATCACTGTGGAACTGTTCCGCTGCATACGAGCTGCTATTGCGCGATAGGAAAATCCTCCTTCTCGAAGGCCGATTATCCTCCCTCGTTCAAACTCCGTAAGTTGCTTGAATTTCTTATTCTTCCGTCGTGGAGGCATACTCAGGTCTCACTAAACGTTTGCCACTAACAAATAATCATAGACTTTTTTCAACGTCCCGCTACAGCACTTTATTTATACGCTTTCAGCATCAATTCAGAGGGCGCTGCGCGCGCCGCGCACGCGCTATGGCTCTGAAACTTTATTAATTTGCATAATATCCTATAATTGACATTTGCTGCGAATTTCATTTGATTCTGATGATTCTTTCATGGTGTTGCATTTTCTACAAACAGCAGTTTATTTCTTGTTTTTGAATATAATCGTGTACCTCGTCTAAACGAATGAAAAATTTAAACATTTAGTATTAAATGCATAAGATTTAGTCAAATATAAGAATAGTATTATTTCACTATGAATTTATATGCATTGAGTTTATTCTGCATACGAATAACATTCTTTTACTCTAAATTTATATCTGATTTTTTTTAGAACTTTATCGTTTGAAAAAATATTGTTTGATTTGTACGTATATTCTCTAAAAAAAATCTTCTTTGCTCGAATGCCAAGGTTAAGAGGAAAATTGCTGAACTGTGAATTGGAAAACATTGCTTCACATAAGAAAAATCTGCTTAAAATTTTAGTTTTGTCTTCATGCTTGAAAGCAGATAACTATCGCAACCATGTTTTTCTAATCTCAAGTGTTTTAAGTCTAAACGGCATTAACTAAAAAAAAAAATAACATCAATAAATGTAAGATACGTAAAGCAGAAACAGTGAAAAATAGAAATAACAAATAAGCGCAAAATAAACATTAAAATTCGAAATTCTGTAACCGACGCAAAATAATAATAAAAAAAAAAGTCAAGCACATATGGGCGTTTTTGAGTCTTCGCAATGAATTATAAGACTCCTTTTAAATATTTGATACACAAGAAAAAACGATCCTTTTTAGAGAACATTAATTGGCCGTTTGACTGAAAAATTCCATCTGGCAGTTCTGTTACCTTGACGATTAGGAATAGATTTGTGTTTTTACAGTAGATAGAATCTTTTCTGTCACTGTCCTTTCTTTTTTACCAACACTTATATTACCTTGAACGGGTATCAGTTTGACAAATTTTTTCATCAATTCTACAACCAAGCTTAGTTCGGATGACAGTAAAATTTTCAATTATAAAACTACAAAAAAAAAAGGTGTTTTTTTTTCTTTTTCTTTTTTCTTTTTCTTTTTTTTTTAACAATAAAGACCCAAAAGAAAAGAATAGAATATATTTATAATTTTTAAGAAAACCAACACTTCTATGCAGCGAAAGAATTTTAAGAAACTAAACTGTAAATTTCTTTGCCAGTAAGAAATCAAATAAAAACGTGCTGAAAATTATAGTTTCTAATCATCATAAAAGCAAGTGAAGATTTTTCAATGCAATTGAAAAAACTTTTGATTAAAAATTTCCATTGCGCATTTTAACTGCCTAACTATTTAAATTATGATCAATACTTTAATCTTTAGTCAAAGTTTTTCAGCTGGTTAGAAAGGATCTTCGTTTTTCTTTTAAATTTATGCTGATAACAAATTATCATTTTCAGTAAATTTCCGTTTAATTTCTTATTGGCCGAACAAAAAAAAATATATTTTACTTTTTAGTTCTTTTTTTACTCTTTTTCCGCATAGGATGTTTTTTTGTTTAAAAAAATTATGTGTATTACTAAAGAACTTTTCTTTCAATGCATTTTTTGATCAACTGATTTTTCGGAACTCGGTTTTTAGCTCTAAAATAACAAAAGTATGTAAATAAACGTGCAAAAATAAGTATTTTAAAAATACAGAAAGCATACAAGTATACACATGCTTCATTTCTTACATAATTTTTTTCGTGAAATTTTATTTATCTATAAGAATATTAAAAGCCTAAGTTTAAAGATATCTTTTATTATAGTTACATCCAGAGTTTTTTCACTAAGTTCTATAATTAGAATACACATGTAGTTGAAGTTAACTTAAGTATAACAAACGGAAAAGCCTAAATAAAAGAGAGATACGTACACATTATTCGAAACTAAAAAATGACTTTTAGGGGGGGAAAATTATATTCAAAATGCCTGTTACGAAAGCAAGGCACATTCTGAATTGATTATCTTGACCATACCACGGGATAGTAAAATTTTAAAATGTCGAGTAACAGAAATTAACGAAACACATAGACCGCATAAAAAAACTGTGAGATTATTTTAGTGTAAGCAACGATTTAAAAAATTAATTTCACACATTTTTCTCGTTGCACGGATATTTGGATATTGTATAGTCAAATAAGATTTTTTCTTAGAAATTAAATTTTCAGTACATTCGAGATATTTTACGTTTGTAATTACTTACTTTTAAAGCTAAATAATCATTAATAATTGGTTAAAATATTTCTAATATGCAAAAAGAATAGACTGAATGATTTTATCATTAAATAACCATTAAAATTTAAAAATAAAAATTTAATGGTTATTTAATGATAAATCTATCATTAAGAAGCTGAATTTATTTTTATTTGCTTTTTGCGATTGTACTTTTTCATGTGCTGTATGTGAAGGATTATGGAGAAAAAATTGTCGTCAATTATTTGAAAACTGTGAGCGCGAAATATTTTCGATCAGTCAATAATTAATGTAATTCTGTTTATTCTCTTTAATTTATAATATTTTGAGATTGGACAGTAATTTTTTATTTATTTATTGTTTTTGGTTTATTTTAAAGGAGCTGACTCTCACCTTAAAGAATTTCTAGACCGTACAGCAGATATGTCTCCAGAAGAAAGAGGGCAAGAATTAGAAATGGACGAAGTAAGTATAAAATTCATGTACATAGACCAAATGTACACAGACCGATGAGTAATCATCAGACGCAGATCTGCTCTAATACAGTTTTTTTTTCTTCACAAAAATAGATATTTTTTTTCTTCACAAAAATAGATATTTTTTCAACTAAAAAGTAAAACTTTTCTTAACATACTGCAATATTTTCCATAGAGAATTTGAGACATAATCATAACTATATTTCTTCGATTTCTTTTTATTTTCACAAATGTCTAAAGAACCCATCCATTTATTTGTGTATCGGTAAATATTCAGAAACGTACCATGTAATTTATCAAAAGAAACTTGTATTCAATTTCTTATTTTAGCTGACGCTATAAAATAAATCATGTGCAAAGACATTATTACTGTTTGGGATCGAATAACTAAAAATATTGTTTTCGAACTGCAAATAATTTTTTCTGTTTCATGATTGAAAACTTTGAAGCAATTTACTTCACATTTCTAACACCTTCTCTAACATTTAAAAATATTTATTCATTATTATTATTTGTTGTAAAAAAGGCAAACTTCTATTATATTGGGGAGGATTTTAAGTAATAATATTAAAACTAAATATAATTATAACCAGGCTTCCTTTGTGTAATAAAGTAATATATCTTATAGATGTTTTATGTAATGTAAGCAATTAAATTATGCACAGTTATTAAATGAAATAAACGGGCATTTGAAAGCGTTGTTTAAATAATGAATAGTTACGATCGGTAATAGTACATTAAAATTGAATTTTATGTTAAAAATGTTTTGATTTCAACTGAGGTTAAAAATGGTTTCATGCACGCGCACATTCGATGAATGCTTACGAATTCGAGTACGAGCAACGGAAAATTTAATCCCATGTAGCTTCGATATGAAGCATTTCATATACAAGAAGCAAGATAGAGAAGCAAACATATGGCCTCGAGCATTGTACGAAAAAAGAAAAAAAAACTATGTCCATTTTTGAAAGCGGAGAAACCGTAGTAACACTGATAATAAATCGTTGGTTTTAATCCTTTCGATTTCGAGATTTTATGTTTAAGGGACGTTATTATTATTTTTTAGGATGTACATTTACTGTGCTAGTCAGAATTCGTTATGGTAGCTTGATTCGGATGTATCATTCAATTGATATATCATTTACTTAGAATTTCCGTTATTTAATAATTATTTCAGTCCGAATAAACGGTTATATTAAGAACAAAAATTAAGAAACAGTGCTTTCATATGTTTGTCTTTCCTAAGGTATTTAGAAACTTTCATTAGTAAAAAGAATGAATGAAAATAGTATTGAAAGTCGAATATCATTATTAATTTTCTACTTTACCTTATGTGAAAACAAAAATAAACGGAAACTTTAAAAACTTTTACTTATATTATTTCGTTGTAATTTCTAGACTCTAGATTCTACTAGAAGCTTAATTATACATCTCGCTGAACTTCATGAGTGATGTAGCTATAACCGTAGCTTACAAATAAACTCATGCAGTGTGATTGCGTGAATTGTATGTGGTATGTACTCAGTGGAGAGAGCGCACACATTAAAATGGACGAACTACGGAATGTTAAAAAAGTTGTAACATAGACTCGAACACAGTTGTGGTTGGGATGACGACCAAGAGCTGTTTACTTGTCTGTAATTCTCGTGTCTATCGCCGCATGAAGATATACACCTTTTTTTTTTCAATATAGGAACAGAAATATGTTCTTTCAAAACTAGTTGTAACCAGCTTGAGCTAATATATCGTGATGGCACACTTTATTCGGAACGAGTAAAGGAAAAAATGTCTTGTTCTATCATTAACTATAACAAAGTGCAGGGAAGTGTTTTTTATATCTATGTACACCAAGGATTAGGGTTAATCGATCAGCTTCGATTTGTGGTACTCAGAGCTCTTACGTGAGCCCAGCTTCAAATTGTCATACTCAACCAGATTAGATTTTTTTCGCATAGCAAGAAAGTAGACTGAATTATATCTTTTGTGGATTTATGGAAGACTGCAGAATGTGAAACATATTCATTTAAATAATTAAAAGAATTCTAATAGTTTCAAATATGATACGTACGTTTAATATAATTCTAGTTTGTATACATTTGATAGAATTTTACTTGAACTCAAACAGTTTATATATTTAATAGAGTTTTAGCTAATATTATTTCAATTTATATTTTACAATAATTAATAATTATTTTAAAACGGTATACTGTAACGCATAACATTCCATTTTGTATGCTGTTAGCAGCATTCCAGTTTATTTAATACTTCTTTTTTATTTATTTATAACAGAATTTCAGTTTGCTTATTTGTAAGGGAGTTCTAGTTTATTATATGTGTCCTGTTTCCTTCATTTATAAAGGAATTCTATCTTATATATTTTCAATACTATTTCGTTTTAAATGCTATTAAAAGGATTCCTGTTGATTTATGTATAATAGAATTCCATTTTACTTACTTATTTATAAAAAAATTCTAGCTTAATATTTGACAAAAAGAAAAAAAAACATTTATCTGACTATATTCCAGTTTGTACTTACATATTTAATATAGTTTGCATTCTAATAAGTTACGAAATTCTAACAATAACAATTTTAATTGGTTTTGTGTTTATGAATTTAATGGAAACTTAATCGAGTACTTAGAGAGCTTTATTATTTATATTTACTTATTTTTATATGTATGTTTAGAATATGGAAAGCATTAATTAAATCTTTAATGAGCTCTCAGTTTATTTTTAAAAATTTTATTCTCGTTTTATACTAAATTTTTAATACATATCTTTTGTATTTTTACCCACATGTTTTGTTCTATTTATGAAAGTTGAAATAACACGTGGCTATTTGTGGGTATCATTTGTATCGTGAATCATCTACAAAAACAAATAAATATCGGTATTTTTATAATAACTGGAAATATTATTTAATGTAAGACGCATTTTGAAAAATTCATGGATTTATTCGCCTAAATTTAGAACGAAAAATATTTTTCTATCAATTTTAAAATTTCTAATTATGTTTCAAAAAACAAATGCTCAAAACTTCTTCTTTAGTTAAAAATACTTACTTCACTTTTCTAGTTCCTTATCAAAATAAAAATATATTTCTTTCTTTCTCTTCTTTTTCTTAAAACATACTAAAATTCACTTACTAATGTAAGTGAAAACAGAAACAAATTTTTTTCCCAAACAAACTATGTAGATGCTTTAAAATTTAATTTTTTTCGAAGAGTTAATATGGAAATTTTTCTAGTTAATAATAATACATGTGTTCTGAGCGTCTACGCTTGTAATACCTTTAACTTTCCAGTAACCTTGTACTGCTAATACACCAATGTATAATATGACATTATTTTAGTTGTTAACGTATTGTTTTAGTTGTTAGCGCAAGGCATTATTTTAGTTGTTGAAGCACACTATATTAATAAGTGAGAAAACGAAACAACGTAACTCACTGTTCGAGTTGGGAAGTCTATAATAGACAGCTGTGGTTAAGTCTATATCACCATGGTAACATCACTGGTAAATGCAGACGTCCTTGGTGGAGTGGAAAATTCCTTTGAGTTCAAACTGTCAGAGGGAAGGAAACAAAGACTGACATATTGTAGAATAATGGCCTTTAAACTTGTGAATTCTTCGAATTGGCACGTCGCAACGAATTGCCATCAATCAATCGATTAAGAAACACGGTGACGCAATAATAATCAACTCAGAAACTTTAACCATTTTATTCACGTAAACGTTATCAAAATAAATTAATAACTTGAAGCTGTTAACTAAACGCGCCCTTAACCAAACTATTTAATGAAGAATTCTTCTATTGTAAGTAATTCTAAGCAGTAGATTTGAACTAACTGGATCCGATTCAAGTAGATTTCTAGTGGCGGATCGCCATATAGTTGCTCGAACCAATACAGTGTTCCAATGAATCCCTCCAATTCTTCTATCTCTTAAAAATCTCATATGTTAAATTTCCTGCACTTATATCATTTAAATGTAACATGGCTCTTTCACAGGCTGAGATTGTTCTTTCAAATATCGTAGCAAAATAGTCCCGAGGTTAGCTCGAGGAAAATGCTCGAGAGAACCCGTTACAACGGTATTATTGTTATTACTGTTAGTTATGCATAAGGTAGTAAAACGTTTTACTCAAATACAATCAACTATTACTTAATTAACACTGGATTAGAGTGGCACGATAGACAAATAAGATGATGGATCACGTCATTTTGACTCAAAAAACAAACAAACAAAAGACAAAAAAACGGCATTTTGAAATTTGAAAAGAGTGACACTTGAGCTGGTGTCGCAAGGAAGCATAAAGAGAGATACATCCTTCTCTCTTCCCGCGTACTTCCACGCTACACCTCTGAAGGGTTTTAGGATTTAAATTAATTTTCGTTTAATATGTATGATATCTCCATCAGTATACATAAAGGAGAAATCAAAATTCCTCATAAAGTATGAAGTTCGCTCTTCTATCTGAGGATTTTGACCAGTATTTTTCGTTGCAAATGCCATCTCGTGTTTTGCTCAATTCCTCTAAGCTTCTTCAGCGTGTAGTTTTCAAAAGAAAGAAAGAGAGAGAGAAAAGAACAAACTCTTAATAATTTCTGTAATTCTAATCGCAACTAAACAAGAAATCTCTGTTACCAGCTCAAAATGAACATATGTATAACGTTAATGTATTAAATAGTATAACTAATTATGTTAATGAATCAGTTGTTAATTTTTCATATGACAAATTAAGAAGGGAAGTTAATTAATAACAATAAAATTAAATTCTAAAAATGAAATATTCTCTTACGGATGCCTTTTTTTTTTTTTTTTTTTGCAGAACTAAGTAGATAATATTTTAAGTATTCTGTGTTATAAATTGAATTCGAAACTAAACATTTGTTGAAGAAGTATTCGTAAAATACTATTATAGGACATATGTTATATACCAAACTTTGTTCAAAAGTTTCATCTGGGAAACATATAACCCGCTTTTTTTCCCATTTCAATTTTTAAGCAAAATTCTTTTTAATTTTTATTTTATTTCATTCTTGCACAGTAAAATATATGTATTAAATTAAAAATTTTGGTTCAAAAATAAAAACAGTTTCCTCATAAAAATTTCTCCTTGATAAGTGGATCGACAGTTAACAAATCGAAAATTAGAAAACCGCAATTTAATAGGGATTGTTGCCTAAATCGTAAATTCACCGTCGAGTATTTCCTAAATTGTTGAAGATAAATACTTATGGATTGATGTAAACATCCATGAAAAGGAATCGCGTAAAAATTTTATATCGTCATGCATTTGAGATACTTGTCAATTGTTAATGAGTCAATTTTTTTAAGCTTTCATAGCTCTGAAAGTTTTGAGTAAAGTTTAAGTTAATTTCGTACCGAGGAAACGTTTTACTAATAAAAAAAGAGGCGTCTGAAATGGAAAATTTCTTTTTTAGACGTTAGTTTTAAATAAACTTGTAAATTAATTAATCTATCAATATAACTTAGTTTCCTTTCTGCAATTAAGAATGATATCACTTTTATCCATCTAAGAGAGAATTTCGAAAGCGTCATTTTTTCAGGCGACTCAACAAAACGCATCAATGTTGCAGTTATAACATTGATAAGACATTCATGAACATTTTGAATGTAATGCCTTTTTTTTTATAAAGACGAAAATAGATTTTCTTAAGAAAAATTACGCAAAATTTGTAATACAAAATGAGAGAAATATTTTTTTTTTTTTTTTTGAAATGTCTACGTGTAAAAAGTATTACAAATTCTTTTTACTATGCCTGAAAAAATTCAATTAAATTTGTCGCATTTTCACAAGTAACTAATGCTAATAACCAACAACGAACTCAGCTACAAAATAATAATCGATACTGCATATCTCTTATCATATATTCGTCAATGAAAAATTAAAATTGAAAATCTTTTTTGAATATTTAATATTTAATTGATGAACTTATCAAAAGTTCTTGGACTTGATTTGAAATATTTCTACGTTGGTTAGTTTTAATTGAAGAGATTACATTTCTTTATTGAAATTTTTTACATTTCCTTATTGCATAATTTTTTAAAATGTTTTTATGTATTTCACTTGGTGTGTGTGTGTCATCAAATTTTACATCATTAATTTAACCAATTTCCCATCAAGTTAGAGCTCTGAAACCTTGAGAATCGTTCTTACTCGCCTAACAATGCAATATTTAGACATTTGCGACAAGTTTTAACAAATGTTTTCTTTAATAATGCAGTTTAACCCATCCACTTAGCGCGATTTCAAAAATTGGCTCCAAACTTGGCGATTTTTTTTTTGCTGAATTTTAATTCTGTGAAACGGACCAGGGTAGCCACATTTGGCAAAATACTGCCAAATAATTCTTGTCGCCAAGGGTGGTTGGGTTAAACTGCCTTCCAACCATTCAATTTACCGGATGAATTGGTTAATTTTAGTTAGTTTTAACATTTTTATGTATTTCACTTGGTGTGTGTCTGTCTGTGTGTGTATCAGTGTGTCATCAAATTTTCTATCGTTAATTTAACCAACTTCCCATCAAGCTAGAGCTCTGAAATTTTGGGAACCGTTCTTACTTACCTAACAATGCAATATTTAGATGTTTGAGACCAGTTTTAACAAATATTTCAATAATTTTTTTTAATAAACTTTGCCACCATATAAAAACGTTGTTTTTAAAAACGTTGGTTTTTATCTCGAATTATTTTTTATGCGAAGTAACTAAACTGTTCCAAAAATTGCAGTTCAAAATTTGTATAAAAAATATAATGTTATAAATTTATATGTAGAATTACTTTTTCTTTATAGAAAATAGTTACGCTCTTATAATACATCTATAAATGTATTGTTTTCCAATCCACAGCATTAAACATTTGTGTAGAACGTTCATTTGATCTATTCTTTTCATTTAATTTTTTTGGAAACTTATGCAAGTGCTATTGAAACTAATTGTGAAATAAAAAAGTGTAATAACTTAATAAATTTTTAATCACTTTATTTTCTTATCTCCGCCCCCACCGCTTTTATTACTGAGAAGGATCAAATACGTGTGGAGTGCAAAAAAGGAATAAGGAGAAAAATTTAACTAACACATTAAAAATGTTTAGTTTAAAAAACGGTCGATTCTTTATACTCATTTAATAATTCCATGATTGATAAGGATTTCAGTGAGCTTTCTACGCTTAAAGTAGAAAAGACACCTTTTTGATGTATCGGTAATCGTTATACTTTCAAAGAGTGAACTAACTTTTATGCAGTTTATTCGGACAGAGATTGCCATCATGCTGTGTATGAGCTCGTGTGATTTACATTTTTCTCCACAATTCCTATTCAAAACTATTTTTTCCACCCTTGTTTAGAACAAACATTTGAACAAACAGAAGAAGGCGAATATCCTTATTTAAAACACGGCAAGGCAGGAATTTCATTTACATCATTACTGATTGTAAAAATTTTCGTAGTTATAATGCGGTTTACCTTAACAAAATGTTTTCTTTGAGATAATCATTAAGTTAGCAAAACAAAAGTCATTATAGTGCTTCGATGGTGAAAGGAAGGTATTAAAAAGTTTTTTGAAATTAAAATTACATTTCTTGCGTAAAGCTTACTTAATTTTCTGCAAGTTAAAATTATTATTTCAACACCTAACAGAAATTACTTATAAATTATTTTATTTCTTAAGACAGTAAAATCACGAAACTTTATTTATTGACACATATTATATGTTTCCTACCTCTAGAATCTGTGCTGTGTGCATGAAGAGCTTGCGAAAGAAGGCCAAACAGAAGTAAGTATGCAAATTAACAACTCTTGTATTTCAATACATTTAATTTTCTTATTCTAAAAATTCTTATTCTTATTCTTCTGTGCATATATATGAGTGTGAAAAATATTAATAACTCTAATAGAATTCATCAAAAGGTGTTTTAACTTATAACAATCACAATCGATCAGGGAATTTTTTTCTTTTGTTTTATTAATTATTAATTGAAATAATTCTATAAGGCGAATACTAAATCTAAAGGAAATATGATTTACAGAATGTTTCCAATTAAAAATTAATCAGAGTAAATTCATGAAACAAAATGAATCTCATTTAAGCAATTTATGTTAAGTAAAAATATATATGTGGATATTTCCCAAATATATATATATATATATATATATATATATATATATATATATATATAGGTTTTAGGTCTAACTTAAGTCTAGTCTATATCATGTCTACTCCAAATTGAAAGGAAGATAAAAAATGTAAGAATGAATATAAATTAAAATTGTATGTTAGAAAAAGAAAAATAAGAACAATTTTATCTATCGATTACACATCAGTCGTGTGTTTTAGTTTGGGATACAATCAGCTTTTTTTAAATGTCAGGTAACTATGGGAAGGGGGGGGGATAAGTTACAACGAAATATAATCAAGAAATTATAACATTATGTACGCTTAGATTTTTATTTTACGTATATATATATATATATATATATATATATATATATATATATACTGGTGGTACTCGTGTGCAAAAATTAAGGATAAGGTCAAAATTTATCATATCAGTGGAACGAAGAGGCAGAGCGAACCTAAGGACCAATCAATGGATTAACTAGGGTGAAGTACGGTAGCACATGTAGAGATATGCTAATACTAGGGTTTCTGATTTCCCGGGTTTTTCCATTCCCGGGAATGTAAATGTCGTTCCCGGGATTCCCGGGAATACATCAAAATTTTTCAAAAATTTAAAAACAAGTTATTTTTAAATAAAATCAATAATAATTATATAAAATAAGGATACATATAAATTCCAAAATTATTGCTTATTTATATTATGAGCTAAAAATACAAAAAATATGTGATAATTGATTATTCATTCTTAAAATAGGATTTCAGAAAACATAAGCAATTTATACTTTTATCACTCAGCCTTGTTCTAAGCTTTGTGACGAAAAATCTGGCAGCAGAAAATGCTCTCTTGTCTTCAACTGACGTTGGAGGAATTGTTTTTAAAGCCTCATATAGTTTTATAATGTTTGGTGATGGATTTCCAGTCGAGTCGAACAACTGTATCTCTTGTTTCATGATTTTGTTGAGATTAGTACTTTTTTGGTCGAACAATATATTTTCTTTTAGAGTAAATTGCTTTCTCTAATTTTTCGTCCAACGTCATAGGTCTTTTCTTTCAAAATCTCCATGCTCTCTTCTCCTGAGTGCGAAGAGTTGGATATTGAGTCCTCTTCTTCGCAGAATATTGTCTCTATCAATTGGGCTTGTCAAACCAAACAATTTTTACGAGGCAATCGCGAAATATCGACAGTAACTGCATCTCCTTCGTATTTTCTCCAAAAATTCGGGTATAGCATTAATCCTATTAAATTAACGTTGCGTCTCTCATTAATTCTTTGCATTAAAGAATATTTCATATTTTTCGCAAATTCCGAATTTTGTTCGTTCAATTCTCCAATAACGAAAGAAAATACACCTTCTGCAGTTAGCAAAGTTGCATTTTGACTGCATAATTTTTCTAAGCTAATTTTTACTGGCTTTAAACCAGTTACAATTGTAGTCACAGTTTCAAACTCTACATTGGCCATCATTTGTTCTTCTTTAATGTCAATTAATGCTTTTAAAATATCTGACTTTATTTATAAAAATCTTTCAATCATTGCCAACAAACTATTCCAGCGTGTTCTATGTTAGTTTCCAAACAAACCATCTTTTCACAGATAAACTCTTCTTTAACATCTTCTTCATTAACTTCTATTTCGTTCCCGGGAAATCCCGGGAACGAAGTATAATTCCCGGGAATAGAAAAAGTACAGAAATCTTATGATTTCCCGGGAAAGAAACCCTAGCTAATACTAGACGTAATGAAGGAGTATCGGAGCGGAATAAAGCACGCCGGTGGTGGGAGATCAGCATTTCTGGGAAAGCGATTGTATGGTGTATCTCAGTTTAAACGAGATCGAATTGCTGCTCAGTGTTAAATGTAGAACAATCAATCTGTTAGGAAACATCTGAATGAAGTTACCCGATATCGAATCATAGGAAAGATAAAGGAAGGTCGAAGTGGGGCTGCGGAGTTCGGGATCGCTCACAGCATCGATTCACGACTTTGGAGAGAGTTTCAAACTATAGGAACGGCTGTCTGACGGTTAAGAAGGTGTCTTCCACGAGCAACCATGATCGGTATATTGACCTATAGACCAAAAGGAACAAGCGGTAGACAGTGGAAGAATCTGCTAGACACACGGCACAGGCGATTGAATGACCGATATCTTACTTTACCGTGGCCAAGAGGCTGCACGGTGGTGGTCTGTTTGCACGACGACCGGTACGGTGTGTACGATGTACCTTTAGCGTCTGCTCATCGGAGAAGGCGTTTTCTGGAGTGCCCGGAACACCAAAATTGGACAGATAATCAATGGAGTCGAGTACTTTTTACGGATGAGATCAGGTTTAGTCTGAATAGCGATTCTGGACGCATACACATCTGGAGAGAGTGAAGAATCCGCAATAACCCCTTCAACAACATTTAAAGAAATTGGTTTGAAGGTCGCTATGTTCTCATTTGGAGAGGTATCATGCTTGGCTGCTGTACCGACCTTCATATCTTCGAAGGAGTTTCAGTCACTGGAAACCAGCTGTTGTACTGAGATTCTCCTTCCATATGTGCGTCTTCTTAGAGGCGCTATGGGTCCGCAATTCCTTTTTTTGGACAACAATGCACCAGCTCATCGCACAGTGGCTGTCGAAGAGCTGTTGGACAGTAAAGATATTGAAAGATCTCCGGATTTAATCCCAATGGAAGATGTATGGGACTTTCTAGAGAGATGCTTGGCAGCATGTAACTTACAGCCAGTAATGATTCCGGATCTTCGATGGGCAGTACAAAACGAATGGGATGCAGTGCCTCAATAACTCATTGGCAATCTCATACTCAGCTTGGCTAGACGATGTGAAACCTGCATAGTAATCAGGGGAGATCATATTTCCTTCTAAAGGCTAGATGTTTCTGCTGGATACATGACAAGTGGATGTTTCTACCTTCAGTCGCATTGTGCTTCAAGGTACTTTTTCAATGAAGCTCCTTCTTATTCTTTTGATTTCACTTTTGGTAAGTTTTGCTTACATTACTTGTGTACTTACGTCTTGGAGATCTTATGGTATTATTTGCGTTGATTTGGAAAGGTTTTGCACAACGTTATATTGAAAAAATCATCTCGTCCTTAATTTTTGCATAACAGTGTATATACATGCACGCACACACACACAGTTATATATATATATATATATATATATATATATATATATATATATATATGAAACATAACTAAATAGGAAATAACTAAGAGGAATTAAGTTAAATTATTAACTTAATTCCTATTAGTTTCTCACCATAATAATTTAATTTCCTAATTTTTCCCATTCTCTCCTTTAAAAGATAGTATTCTTTCTTATTTCCTGATACGATTGATTTTAACTTTAATTTATGCAATCACGTGATCTTAAAATCTGCAAAATCAACTTCATCTCACGCTCCAGACTTGTAGGGATTATCCGACCCCACTTATTTGTCGGAGTTCATCGTTACCAATTAAATACAAGTTGCTTGTCTATGCACTGTATCTGAGACCAATCATCACCTACGCTTGTCCAATCTGGAAATCAACTGCTCAAATACATCAAAACAAAATCGAGATCCTCCAAAATAATATAATAAGAATAATCGCACGAGCCAGATGGTTCGTGCGAAACGAAAATATTAGACGTTCTTTAAATATCCCGCGATCCAAAATTATACTAAAACTATAGCTGATACCTTTAAAAATAATTTAATGAACCACCCAAAACCCTCTATACAAAAAATTAAAAAGTACAAGTGAAACTGTAGGACAAGTAGAGGTTTTGAATAAAATTTACCATAGCCCTTAACATATTGTTCCAGTAACCAATAGGAAAGCTCCCTCTCCCCCTTCGGAGGAGAACGGAAACTTCCACAGCCAGCATATCTATTCCAAGTCCTGACCTGAGTAGCTGCCTCCTAATTGGACAAGCGCCATCACTCTGTTCTCCTCCACCCCCATAGTCATCGCTCGTTTCTATCTCAAGATTCCTTATGCTAGCTTCCTTAAGTTTAAATTCATGTAACTTTAAATTTATTATTAATTAATTTTTATTTCATTAATTTAATTTTTTAATTACTATTTACATTTAAATATTTTAATTCTAAATTAGCATCCAATTTAAACATGGGCATTGATATTATCAGGCTTTAACTTCAACATATGGAGATGATGACCCAACTCGGGTTAGGTGCTCCAGTGCAGATATATTCACTACGTACCAGACTTTAGATTTACACTTAGGTTCCCTCGAAATCCTTCCATCCCTATCACATGGTCTCTGAAGTCTATAGTGAAATTTCCCTGATAAAAAATTCAAAACACAGCGAAACTCTCTCTCTTGCTCATACACTCTTCTCTGATGATCATCTGAGATTTTTATGGTGTTTTCGCTTCGGCCTCGATGGCCGAAACTCGGCAAAGGTCTGACAGAATAAATAAAAGCTTATTTCGGTCATGTGTTCTGAGTATTTGAATGATGTTGAAACAAACGTTAAAAATCATTCTTGATATATAAACAACATTAAATTGGTTGGAAACGTTCTGAATGCATGGATAGTTTTTTTAAAAAAATTCTTTTTATTCATATTCAATTTTGTTTTCAAAATTTCTGAAAATAAAAATTATTATCATAAATCAAAATGAGATTCTGTTTCAAAAAATGTAAGATAATATCTCAATAATAATAATTAACATAAATGCGGTTTTTTGAATTCAAGAGTTTTATTTTCCTGCAATGAATGTTTCGTTCATGTTATTACTTATTAAAAACCTTTTATAGTGACGAAGCGATATTTTATAACTTGTGAATGTTTTTTGTTCTTGATCAGGCACCGGAAGCTGACGAAGAAACAAATCTCCATTTCATAACATTTGTAGCAGTTGATGAGCAACTGTATGAATTAGGTAAAATTAATTGAATTTTTTCAACTAATAATAATATAAAAATGTCCTTAAATTTTTTATACAAACATTGCTAATGACATTCTTAATATAAAACAAACCATTTGCGATGATATAATATATATATAATCATATTTCAAACTTATATATACAAAATTTACTTATAGTTAAAAGTTAAATTGAAAACCGTATTCTTTACTTGAATTGAACTCCAGTGCTTAATAAAAAGTTAATTTCCGTATTGTTCATTTCTTATGATTCGTAATTAATTAAATAATTTTGGGATTTATCACAAATGTAAATATTTTCTATTCCCTTGTTGTATTTCTCTACATCATATTCATTAACTAAAAAAAAAAATGTGCTTTCTTGTGTTCTGTACTTAGTAGACCATAACTTTGAGTAAAATTTTCATCGCATAAGCTTACTTTCATAGGAACTTAATGAATTATTAACTAGAAAAAAAATAGTTTTGTGTATAAATGTTTTTAATAAATAATATGTGAATAATCTCTTTTTTTTTTAACAATTTACAATTCATTAATACTTCTGTTATCTAACTCCTTTTATTATTTCTAATTAAAAGTTCAAACCAGTTATAAGAATTATTTTTTGTTTGAATCATTTGTTTGTTGTTATTTGAATTATTTTTGGTTTAATTAAGGACACTTGATGTACGTTATGGCGTTTTCTTTAGCTACACAGGAATTCTTTAATTGGAGCGATTAATGGATTCTTGAAACATAGCGTACAATTCAAACTTAAAGTGCAAAGGAAGTAATTATTATTAATCCTTAACAATGTTGTTATTCAAAATATACCTAGGTATACTACAATGCATAATTCTTGAAATGTCAAAGGACAATTATTTTAAAAAGAGGTGATTAAACTTCAGTTTTGGTAAGAAATCTTTCCATTTCAATAAAGGAAAGAATTTTTTTTTTCTTTTCGTCGAAGATTTTGCGAAAACAATCAGTTTGTATACCTGTCACTCGATTCACATTCATTCTTCTCTGTGCCATCCTATTATTCACTGAAATATCGAGAAACGAAGCCACAGCTTCTGTAATCTTGAAATTATACATCGCCAAGTATGCTTCTCTGTGCATCATATATAATGCGAGATCTTTTCCTTCTTCAGTTATATTATTAAGAATTTTTCAACTTTTTTTAAAAATAGAACTCCGTTAGGAGCTGCTTCCTTATCTTCTATATTTTCATATTTTTCCTGGTGTGCACAATGATGTACAATTTCAAGAAAATCATTATCAGATAGGTCTTCTGAATTCTAGAGAATTTTCTGAATCTACATCTTCAAAGCACGGATCTTTTCCGAATGCAACAGTTTTATCAATAACTTTGTTGTCTGGATCATTGAAGCCACAAAAATCATTAGCAAATAATGGCAAAAATTTCTTCATGACTGAAATGGCACTCAAATAAATAGGTAGTGTTGAATATTTTGAGAAATTGTATCAAAATTTTGTTGCGTTTCAATTAAAATCCAATTTATCAAAATTATTTCATTAATGAAGGCTTCCGGTACTTTCCTTGCTTAAGAAAAGGCAAAATTTTACTATGTACAAATTTTGTCACTAGATGGCAGCACGATCAAATTCTAAAATGCATTCATTCTACAACTAACATTTTTTAGAATTTTTTTAGATGGAACTGCTTAAAGAGTTTTTTGCAGGCAGAAAGGTATCAAGATAATTTAGATATCTATTTCAGAGTTTCGGTAACGCTAAATAAATGTTATGATTATTTATTTTTGGAAAAAACTTTTTCTTTCAGAAAATGGCATTTCTTAAATTTACATTGAGGAAAAATATATACTTCGTTATAATATTCAAAAGATGTGTCATGTATTTAAATTGATATGAAAGAATAATTAATTCGCAATAGATTGTAATAATATTTTTTTTCCTTCCAAATTCTATTAAATATTACAATGAAAGTTGTAAATTATTTGCAAAAAAATATGAAAAAAGAAACATAACATGAATATTTCATAATTGGTTATTATTATAATTATTGTACTCTATAAAAAGATTTTTGTGAAAGGCATGTTAAATAATGTAAGTAAAAAGTTACGCATTTTGTCTCCATAATTGTTTCTATACTCTTAGTATTTTAGTAAATTTAATTTGAGTATTGCTCATGTATCATAAATTCTACATTAATATATAATGCGTTTATGACTCATTTTATTAAATGTATGAATTGAATGAAAATGTTTAAATTTGTTAAATTTGTGTAATGTTGTATTGTTTTTGTAAAATAAATTTTTTCGTATTACAGATGCACGTAAAAATTATCCTATAAATCACGGATCTACAAGTATGGACACTTTACTAAAGGTCAGTGCAGAAAATAAATTTTCATTAAATAAAAATTATTATAATACTATGAATGTTCTTAAATTTGTGGAAGAAAATTTAACGTTTGACATTTTTAATATATTTCACTTATTGATATATTTTAATATAGTTGACTTATTGATATATTTTAATATAGTTGACTTATTGATATATTTTAATATAGTTCACTTATTTAATATATTCACTTATTGAATTAACTATAAGACATTGGATCACAATGTCTTATAGTTAATTCTTTTGCTTGTTAAGAATAGAAAAGTGATATGTGCATCATTCGCAAAGGTAATTACCAGGAATATCTAGTTAATTAATCAGGATTTAGTCGTTATTAACACTATGATTTATTACCAAGTTATAGATTTCATTTTTTTTTTTCAATTTAGGTATTTTTATTTGAGTTGTTGTCTCAAAAAATCTTTAGAAGTGTAAACAATTTTCGTTCTTCGGCAGTATTAAATGACATATGATATTTCATAATGTAAGGATTGCTATCTTAGATTTTAATACTTTTTGAACTATTCTTTTTATATTACATTTGTAATATAAAAATAATTACTTTTTATATTACATATGCATTCTTCTATATATTATACATACTGCCCTTGTTTTATCTTTTATTTTCTTTATGGAAATCATTAATTGTTCAGTCAATATATTTACTAATACATGCATAATATTCATTAAAAACTAATTTTTTTTTTGTATTGAAACTTTTTGATGTACATAAAAAATGTTACAAATACTGTGAATGTAAACGTGATTTAGAAATATAGCCATTATCTAATAATGAAATATCATTTATCAAGTTTCTTATAATCTTATTAGTTCCATATAACGTTTCCGTTCAGTATTACATTGATTAATTGTATATTATCAATAGAACAGAAGTAATTACGCATTTTAAATGTATGAAACCAAATAGACTTAATATTAAAACAAACACCGAACTGAAACACTTAGATTCATTGATTGATTGATTGGTTTTGTTAACATCGCGCTAAAAACAACACGAAGGCTGTTGGTGTCGCACCTCATAATTTTGAATTTCGGTCAAGAGAGGACGATGCCTGCGCTGGCTACTCCTAACTTCCACACTATACCAAAGGGAGGACTTCGAGTCTCGATTAGATTTAACGTGCATCAGTGCTAGCTACAAGGCGGGACTTTATTGACATCAAAGTTCGAACCCAGTCGCGAGTCCGCGGCCACTGAAACATTTAAAATACTTTTATCATCACTAAATACAAATATATTTAGAAATATACCTCAGTATTTTTTCTACACGATGTGATTTTCTTAAATTAACACAAGTTCGAAGGTTGAATTAAAGAATTCCCTTCGTAACATACTTGTGTTAGCCATGACCTATGACAGGGAAGTTATTACTGTAATTACGAACATTAATGGAAGTAAATTATAAATTTTTCCTACATTGTAATTCTATTTCACTAATAAACACATTGTTATGAATTGCAAAAATAAATAATAATAAATATATATTTCTTAAACATTTAGAACTTTACCCAATCTTTTGTGTTAATTCTTTTACACGAAAAAATGAAAATTACTACTCAGAGCTGAAATAATTATACGGCAGGGAAAAGGAATGAGGTTGAGTGAAGAGATCGCTTGAAGACCAAAACTGAATCAATTTAATCATCAACAGTGTATTAATAATTATTTTTCATTGTTCAGATAAAAGGTAAATTAATAACTGCAAAAAAAAAAATTAAATAATTTGTATTATTTCCTTTTTTGCAATGAAACTGCTCGAAGACCTACGAGATTACTTGACACAATGAGATTACTAGAAGACCAAAACCCATTCATTTCCAGTGTTCTAACGGAAAATAAATAAATAATTGCAATAAACGAAATAACTACTACGTATTCTTAAGTGAAATCAATGTTGAAATAGATATTTAACGCGTTCTTATTATTTTTTTTTTGGTCAGCTATGACGCTTTCTCCTTATATGGAATCCAATCCAACCATGGTATCTAACCTTTTGCATCAACCGAAAGAAAATAAATTTTGTTCCGAATGATTGACGCGTTCGTATTCATCCCTCCGTCCCAGTAAACACTCATTATTATCTCAAGGATGGGATTGAAACAAGATTTAATCAATCCTACTCCTTCTCTTTCTCTGACACAGCGCTTAAAAATACCCTCATCTGTGGAAGTCGTTTTGCAATGAGAGTGGCAGGCGTGAATGATTTTGGATAATGGGTATGCGGGGAACAAAGGAAAATTTCTTACACCCCGCTGGCAACGAGAAGGAAAGGGCTCAGTGAGCATTTCAATGTGGTTTTTTTTAATTCAGTTTTTATTTACTTTCGCTTTCTGGGTGGCTATTATTTAAAAATTCTATCTATACTTGGTAAATAAGTCCTAAGGAGATGAAAGTAATTTCGATTTTTACATTTAGAAACAATTTTGATGGGTTTACTTAAACTGTGCTCTGTACTTTTCCCGGTTTTCGTTCCTATTTAGCGATCTAGGTGAATTTGGAATGGATTTAAGTATAGGACCAGTAATTGCAAATTTCCGCATCTAATTTCCGTTTTTCTTATTGTTTCATTAAAAACTGGGCTTTAACTAATTATTTACAGTATTATATACAGTAACTAATTATGGTTCACCTCCGAAGAAAATTTTTTGAATTAACCTACATTTCGCCAACCAAACGCATATTTTATGACCTTGTATGGCTTGAAAATCAGCAAAACACCTGAGAGAAAAAATTTATTAGCGTATATTTTTACAGTCAAAAGAGCATTTTATACAAATATAAACCAAAATTAATAATTTCCACAAAACATGGTAACTCAAAGAAAATAAATATATTGATATTTTGTAGATTGAATAATAAAGAATATAATCTTATCTAGAGGATAGACTATTATTTTGATAATATAGCCCTTAAGTGGAAAGCTATGGTAGTTCGAATTCTGAGCACTGAAATTTCTTTAAAAGTCATTGTAATGTTCACTTTATTGCACGATAAAAATATACTTAGTATAAAATCTGAAGACTCTATCGTATATATAAGCATTTGAAAAACTCGTAACTATAATACTTCAGGTTCATTGATACATAACATTTTCAGATATTTGTTTTGTAGTATTGAAAATATTAAAAAGAATAATAAATAAATAAAAAAAAAATCGTTTTTAGAGCATTTGTGGTCATAGAAATTCATGATCAAGTAATATTTAAATAGCTGTAACTCAATTTATAAATTAGGTAGAAAAAAAATTTAAACAAACTTTTTTGGATAAAAGATTGAATAAAGATAAAGATTCGATATGAGACCAAAAAAATATTTAAAAAATTATATTTTGGCCAAAAATTGTGTGTCACTTTAAATTATTTATCATTATTTGAAGAAAAAGAATGCTAGACAAGTTGTAGAGAGACTTCTCTTTCCCTCCCCCTTCTAAAGCCACAATTACCAAGCTCCAAGTATTGAGGGAAGCCCTTTTAACATTTTCTTCAGCAGTTCATCATTTTTTTCACTCTTCTGTGATCTATCCGAGTGGCTGCTGAGCGACCTCGGCAGCTGAGTGGTTATGGTGGCGAGCTGATGAACGACATTGTTTTCGTCAAGGGCTCAAGTCATGACGCCTCTAACGAATAGTGGAACTGTGCACGTAAATCAATCGAAGCTCGAAGTCTTTACGTTGGGATGGCGGGGAAGTTAGAAGAGTAGGGAGCCGATTCGGTGTCGCCTTCGTCATTTGGCCGAGACTCAAAAGGACTACATTCCATTACCAACAGACGTCGTGATGCTTCTCAGTATGATGTTGAAGAAACAATGACCAAAAATATCGAAAACAGTTTTAATTATATGACATTTTTAAATACGTGTACAAAATTTCATAGCTCTACCTACAATACTTAGCGAGATATTTAAATTTCCTGTAACAGTGTACCGAATCATTTCGTTGACCTTTAAAACATTAAACTACTTTTTCTCATTTTTTTTTTTTTTTTTTTTTTTTTTTTATTTTTCATAATGGCCACGTACTTAAAATACTAAGGCCTTTATTATAACATAAAGTTTTGAAATTTTTTTCTGGTTGTATCACATAATGTGCTTGATGTTTCTGTGTATTGAATGAGGATATAGTCAGATAATATTTTTTTTTTTTTTTTTTTTTTGAAAAACCCACAAACTTAGCAGTTTTTCATAGTTTCTCGTTATGTCTGATAGACAAAAGTTGAAAAACTATAAGTAACACTAGTACAACTAATTCCATGCACATAATAGTGAGATACACTTTTGAGAAGCCGAGAAAAAATTGTACAAATATATTAAAATTGTAGCAGTAGTAGGAATTTTAAAATATAATAAAATATTATCAGGAATATCTGGTTCTTACTCGGATGAATTGAAAAATGTAGCGATATATTCAACGAATATACAAAATATGATTATAAATCGCATTCATATAAATATTTTAATTTAGACTTCCATCGTCTAGAAAAATTTTGAACAAATAAATATGAAACTACCAGTGTTTTAGAGATTTCAGGAATAATTATCCCTCTTTATTAATACGCGTTATTTAATAAAATTGTTTATATGTGAAGGTATAGTTTCCCAAAATGATATTTTGTCATTTCCGACTTAAAGACTTTAAAACATAAAGTACGTTTATATAATCTGCATCAATTTTAAATCCTCAGCCAATCATTCCTTTGAAAAAGTAAATAAGAAATGTCTCATCTAATTTTTATTTATTTGTCTTGAATATTATGTTAGACTTACGATATCTTAACAATAGAAAATCAAAATATTAAAACCGAATATATATATATATATCGATTATTTTCTGTTTTAAATATCATCATAACTATTATATTTATAAGTATCATAATATTTATAAGTATCATAATATTTATAAGTTTATTTAATGTATTTGTAATGTGTGTATAGGTTAATTCAAAAGGAATTATATGGAATTCTGAAATCATCCGATTTCAAAATTCCATATTTTCAAAAATAAACGACACAGAATGAAACGTAATACTTGAATGCAAAGAAAAAATGTTGAAGTTTTACACTGTGAACAATGGGTGGCCGTCGTGTGTTCGTGAAGCTATTTCACGAAAGCTGTTTTGTAAAAGCTTTCATGGAACTATCTTGCATTCAGATTGGTCGCTGTGGACCAGATGACTCACTGTTACACAGCTGGCCACCTAAGTAGCCCTATGCGATTTCTTTCTATAAGGGTTTGTAAAAGATAAAGTGTATGCGTCACCATTATCCTCAAATTTATGTGAATTTAAACAACAGATTTCTGCTGCTCTGTGATACATTACCACTGACTCTTTTTCAATGTGTTTGACAGGAATTTACATATGGAATTGAGAGTATGCGTGTAACAAAAGAAAATTATATCGAACATTTAAAAAAAAAAAAAAGAAAAAAAAAATTCTATATTATCTTTTTACGTATTACCTATCCTTCTGTGTCGTTTATTTATGAAAATATAGAACTTTGAAATAGGGTGATTCATTTTGAAAACCGCGTATAATGTGTTTCGAATGTACCATGACTTTAGCGAAGGATAAATGAAAGAAGAAAATTAGTAAAATAGGCTGTGGCATTTAAAATAATGACACGAAGCAGTTTTGAAGGATTGTTCAGTGTCGTCAACTGAATTTTCAAAGCCAAAAGATTTTCATTTCTTATGCGGTTGAAATGTTAATTTTATTCAAGTAGTTTATTTATCGTTATCGCATTCTCTTCCTCATACCAATGTATGCATTGCAACAAATGGCAAAATAAAATAAATTATCTCACGAAATTCGTTTGAGAGCCCTGCATCCTAATTTTCCAATGGATTCCGCTTTTTCTCTGGCCGGTTTTAGCCCAACAACATTTAAATCTTATGTATTTCTGAAATGAATAAGGAAGGGTATTGTTACAAAATAATATGTTAGACCTATCTTAAATGAACTTTTATCACTAATCAAAAATATAAGCATCTCTAAGGGTTCACAAACATTCCTAAAAACAAGGTTATTCATTTTATTTGTTTTAACGTCTAAGGAATTTATCCTAAAAATTTCTGTTCTCTGCATTCCTTAAATACGTGTGGTGTCCTGGAATGACAGAATAGTCCCACTGTAGCTCGTGCATGTCGTAAAAGGCGACTCAAATGGGTACCCAGGGTCTGTGGGTATAACCGGCACCCTGATCCTGGGGATTATATCAGGGGACCTCAGGGACTTGCCTTCTTTAGATAAGTACGGGTATCATGATCCCGAGGCACTCTAGTGATCTTTTTCTTTCCAATGGAGGTTTACTGTCTTTTAAAAAAAGTAAAACCCCATTGGAAAGGGGGGGGGGGGGGTACCCTAGCGATCCTTCTCCAATTTGTGTCTTTTCTTCAATTTCTTCTCGTCTATACCACAGCTAAATCTTGTTTGGCGCAGCATAACCATATCTGGCTCTTGCGCCAATAAACTTTACTTTCTCACTTCTCTCTCTCTCTCTCTCTCTCTCTCTCTCTCTCTGCGCATTCCTTTTACTGATATGGAATGATCACACGAAAAAACCCAGAAGCATATATTTATTCATAGTAATGAATCGGTAAGAAATCCAATACCAAACAAACAGAATTACAAATTTTACTGAGCTTTTCTGAAATTAAATAAAATCTATTTATTTCTAAGTATGATATATTACCATTATTTAAAAAGTAAAATGCCAACTAGCAGACAATGGGAACCATCTTTCATGGGGAAAAAAAACATCCGCTTATCTCAAGAGTTATTTCCTAAAAATATATATGAAGATAATTTTTATTCTTAAAGTTAGTTTACGGGAAAAAAATATTTTTTAAAGTTTTATTAATAAATAATTTTGAAAGAAAGGAATTATCATTATTTTTTATTCTTAATAACTGTGTTTCATCTCACGTGTTCCATTTTATTAAAAACATTATAGTAATAAAGCTGAGAAAATCGAAATATAGTCTTGGGAAAAAAAACGTTCTGTTTTTTTTTCATAGGAACTATAATTTCATTATTTATTTCCATATAATTTTTTAAAAAAAAAAAAAAAAAAAGAAAGAAAGAAAAAGAAAGAAACATAAAAGTTCAATCTTATTTTCTCAAAACAACTTCCTTATTACTTCATCTTTTGTTATCATCGTACCTTGGCGTTCATTAACTATTGTTAATAGAACCAATGCTTGGGTCTTGGTGATCTGAAAATGACCTATGGACTATCCACGTAAAATTCGAAATAAAAATACTTTTAAAATAATGTTATATACATTTTTTTTTAAAATTTAGTTATTACGATAACTAGCGTTGTTTATATACATTGTAATTAGTCGAATGCATCGATCAAAGATTTTCAAATGAGAAAGATCTGCAAGAGATTAAACATTAAAAGTTTATATTTCTTAGTCAAAAGTGTTCGAAATGTAAATCTTTAGTAAAACACGACAGATAACATATTTGCAATCAAATTCGTCCCACACGTTTTCGAATTGTACTCTGTCAACGGTTCTTCCTGCAGCATTCACGCGTTCTTCAAGTTCACTGAGTGTTTTAGGCAATCATATCTTTCAAACTGGATAATTGATTACTTTATGGGAAAGAGAAATCCCATGGAGAAAGATTAGGGAATCTTGGTTGCTATCTTAATCAGAATTAATCACGGGTAATCTAGCGCTTAGGAAGTTCCACTTTTAAGATATTACGAACATGTAGTCCAATGGGGGTGAATTCAATCTTATCGAAATACAAAATGTGTATTGTCCTCGCGCACTTGTGGGTGTTTGTCTAGTGGTCATGGTCGCAGACTCGCGACTGTTTTTTTCCGTCGAGACGGGTGTTCGAGCTCTGATGCATGCCACTACAGCCTTGTAGCGGAGCTGATGTACTTAAATCTATCGAGGCTCCAAGTCCTTTAGGAAGTATGGAGATGGAAATGCCAGTTTAGGTGTTGTCTTCGTCACTTGACCGAGGTTGAAAATTACGAAGTCCATCCCCAGTAGCCCTCGTGTTGCTTTTCAGTGCGACTTTAATAAACAATGGATCAAATCACACAGTTGAAAAAAAAATATTTGTCCACATGATTACTACCTCTCGGAGAAAATATTGGGATGTACATTTTTGTTTGTAAAAAGACAACAGAAATATTCCCTTTCGGTAATTCTCTCTCCCCATCTCCACAATTTTATGGGAAACCTTTTATTGAGGGATGTTGAAAAGAATTGTAAAGTATTTCTTTATTTTTTTCATCAAAATTGGAATGTTTTTCTTTATTTTCATCAAAATTAGAATGTTTCTCTTTATTTTCATCAAAACAGGAGTGTTTTCTAGTTTCCAATAAAATTAGAGCGCTTTCCGATAGGAATTGGAATTTCATCGCACTTTATATTCATTAAATGTGGAATATTTTTCTTTACTTCCCTCATCACTGATTTTTTTTTATGTGTAAGAGTTTTGAAATTGTAAAATTTTGAAATCAGGACATTTATTTATACTATACTTGTATTATGATTATTATTTCATCGCTAAATCTTTTTGCAGTAATTAACCCTCTTATTTTAAAATCAAGGGTTCTTGAGATCGTAATCAGAAACGTATTTTTTAAATATATTTTGAAAATTAAATATTATTCATAATTTTACTTAAAAATAAAGAATGCGTTACAATTCTCTTTTATACTTAAGTATTTTACATTTTGCGTCTGATTATTTACACTTTCAGTTGTTCCATTAATGATTTTGAAACGAAAATATTATCGTCGCAATTAGAACAATTTAGAACAGCGAGTTTCAGACATAGTTGAAGAGCCTCGATATTTTTTCGCATATCACAAGCTGACATATTAGAAAGATTTTGTAAATCCTTTTAATGGATTAGAAAATTTTACAAAATTTTCTAACATTTTCAATAATTTATAACTAAGAAGGGATATTTCAACTTGGGTCTTCCAAAACGTCTAATTAAAAAAAAACTGTTTTAGCAACTTTTTTTTTTTTTTTTTTTGAAAAAATGTATGTAAACAGCTCAAAAATATTTTATGTGATGATTACTTTCACAAAATCCTTTATGATTTTCGTAACATTCTTATAAGTTTTTCGTAGAAAGTTTTAAATGTATTCAAAATTTTGACTCTGAAAAGTATGAAAGACTTTTTACGTTATAAATTCCAGCTTCTTTTTTTTTTTTATTTGCAATCTTTATTTTGACTAGCAATTTTCCAAATCACTTTTTGCTGAATACATACGAGCGAATGAGAGCATTCATCAAGTCATTATTTGATTCAAAATTGCTGTCATTTTAATATATGCATACTTTTTCTGCACTTCATTTTACGTTTCAAATTACTAACTCTACTTTTGCGTATTTTGAATTAATTGTTTTGGCCTCACAATGGGAATTTTAGAACAAATACCGAAACTAATATGTTCCTTAAAATAAAAAAGGGTTTCTTATGCGAATATAATCAGAAAGAATGTAGAGATCAACAAATATAATATTACGATGTATCATTTACAAAACTAAGAATTTGTATCAAGTTCAAACTGTACTGAAACGGTTATCGCTACTATATGTGCTTTCTCTCCTTACCGTTCTTTTTCAAACTTGATGGCGAACTAAAAACTTTGGAATACAGTCCACTGTTTCCAGAAAGTGTTACTAAGACTTGTAAAAATACAAAAGCAAAGATGAACAACAAATAAGTAAAATCATCGATAATTATTTACATAATAATGTAATAAAAACAAACAAGCTATTTAAAAATGAAATAAAAAGAGTCTATATCGTCTGCCTAAAAATACAAAGAGATAAATTATTCAAAATATGAAGTGCGTTGATCCTAAGGAAGATCCAAAGTGCTTCTTTTCACATCAGATGGGAAGTGAAACTAGGCTTTAGCAATAAGAATGGGGTAAAAAAAAAGGGGGGGGGGAAAAAACAAGATTTCAAAAAAGCTTTTTAACAAGATTTTTTTAACTATTTTAAATACGATTTTTTTTTTATTGAATTAGAATAAAAGTTTTCAATTTCTATCTTCATAAGAAATTTGTAAGTAATCATTTCATACGTAAAAATTGTCTAAAATACGTACATATTTATTTATAAGGCTTCGGAGAATTTTCTGCATCCAATTATTTGTTAATTTATTTCCTTGTTTATTGTTCTAGGATGCAGTGGTGGTATGCAAAAAATTCATGGAGAGAGATCCCGAAAACGTCAACTTTTCTATCCTGGCCCTCGTTGCTGGAGCTTCGGCGGAAACAGAAGAAGAGGAAGTCGAAGAATAGATTACATAATATCTCGCTGAAACATCATGCACTATGAAGTGAGTGATAATAAGTCCTATTCCAGAAGTATGTTCAGCAATTGTTTGAGTGAAATCACTTGTTACATTTTTTTTTTGAGTTTTCTTTAACAAAAATTTTTAAACAATCAATTAAAAAATTATTTTTGAATATGTTCGTAATCTCGTCATGATTTTCGTTTAAAGCTTAGTACTATGTATTAAATGAATAAATAAATTAAAAAATTTCATTTTTTTTTTCTTTTACATCATATATAAAAAAAACCCAGCTTTATTAGGAATCTATTTTTTGTTCCTGAAAAATACACATATACCAGCTTTATTAACTTTTCAATATTCAGCTAGTTATTAGAGTAATAGAAAATAAATTTCCCGGGTTCAGTTTAAATATAATTTTTTTCTGTTAGAATCTGTTTAGATTGCAGATATTTTTCAATTTATTTTTGCTTATGTAAGTTACATTTACATTATTCGGAAATATTAAAGAAAACAAAAAGTCTTAAAAATAAAAGTTATCTGTCACAAATAAATGCAATTGTAAATTTTGAATAAGACTTAACAAGATCATGTACTTTTGATAAGTGCATTAATACAAAGTCAACAAACAACGTTTTTGCTTTTCAATAAGTTATAAAATTTACTGTTTTTATTTCGTAGAGTTAATCTGATATCTTTTATCACAAATTGCTGTATTTAAAATATTGATATCCTTTGAGAAACAATTCAAACGTATGAATAAAAAATAATACATTATGCAAAATATTTTAAATATATATATATATATATATTTGCATTATAAAATAAAAAATCAATGGATTTTTTTTAATTAAACATCAATAAATGGCTAGACCTTAAATTAATTTTTTTAATATTGTTTATTAGTGGGAAGCACTAATTGAAATATGTTCATTTTTTTGCTTTTACAAAAGGAAAATAGAAAGATAGCAATTTGTCACTATCACGTGATAGATAGTTTAGAAGAGAAAGAAAAATGCAATTTTTTCCCGCAAAGATACGTTTCATGCGATTTTGTCAAAAGGCCTTCAAATTTATAAATACCAAATCTATTTATATATGTGATCACTTGTGTGTGTGCTATCTTTCTTTCCCTTCAGTTTTGACGAAACAAAACTCAACATATTTTTTTTTCCAAGGACAGAGTCACCCACACACCCAGAGTCCAGAAATATCATTTTTAACATGCGTTGAAAGATCACCTTTCGTTCCCATAGACGCGTATTCAAGTGATATAGTTAGTAACAGGACCGAAGAAAAGATCGACGACAGCCTCATCTATTGTTGTCAATCATCTTCTCCGTTGGCAGCCATATTTCCTCCCTCGGACACCACAACAGAACACCTTGTCTTACCCCTTTGACTTGTAAATCAGCAAAAATAAGGCGCATATGGATCCGGTACCGTATTGGTGGACCTTGGACTGATCGGGTTACCTAGCTCGTGGGTCAAAGAACTTTAAGGTGGTCGTATTGTTAAGTGGCCCCACCTAACGGATATTTCTTTTTGTCTCCTCTGTTGTTGTTCGAATGACGGATGGGAACTGAAACACGAAGAAAAGAATAAAATTTCCCTGTTTTCTTTCAAGAGATTATTTCATGTTTCTCCCACCAGTAACCAGTAGTGATGTTGTCCATTCATAGAATGAGCAAACTTGTTTTCGTTAAAAGTGGTCATCTCTGACAATCTGGAAGCAAATATTCATCTTCGGTCGAGCCTCTAGTCTTATGAAAAGGAACGGAAGAAGGAATGATAACACGATAGGAAGTACTACATAGAGCTTAAATATGATGTATCGATTCTTTATCTTATTTAGATCCACAGAGATGCCGGTCATCAATAAACGTATTTGACAAGATTAATTTCAAAGAAAATTTTTAAAAGACACAAAGCAAAGAATACAACTTAAATTTGACAAAAAAAAAAAAAAAAAAAAAAAAAAAAAAAAAAAAAAATCCCTTACTATAATCTACTTATACATTTATGTACTCTAATCCTCATCGAACTGTCATGTAAAAAAGTTCCGTACAGCTTTAGATTTTATACATTATGGAAGAGCAATTTCTAATAATATATTAGCTGAGAATAATTTTATCAATTTTATTTAGGTGATATAAATGTTATTAGCATTTTAAAATAAATGAAAAACCTCTAAAAATGAAGGCCTTAGGCCTGTACTCGCTTAGAACAGAATGAACACTATTTTCATTTATTCAGTAAAAAATTCACTGAATTTTCAATTCAGTTATGGTGTTCTTAATTTTAATATTCAGAAAAATCATGTTCGACAGAATTATGCTTTCAGACAGCTTATACGTCACGATAAATGCTTTATCGGTCAGTAGTAAAAGTACGTGTACAAAGAAATAAATTCAGTTTCTGCGTTTATATGGGAAGATTTGAGAATATAAATATAAATTATTCGCTTAGACTGTTCATCCTTTTATCCCATTTCTTTCAGTAAGGAAGAGCAAATTATTCATTCACTTGACCAGTTTGTCCACTATTTACTTAGAGAAGGATAGGATTGAGCTAATGCTATAAAAGATAATTCGCTAAATAGCATCAGACAAAATTATTACTATTAATTTAATGCTTACTTAGTAATCGAAAAATAATTTTTTTTTTCCAAATATGAAAAATTATGAAGTAGTTTTTGTTTAACAATTAAGCATTTATGAATGAAGTTTGGATAATGTCATTGTATTATAAATTTAATCACGACACCCTACAGGAGTCTTTTGGAGCGACACCTCTATCCCTAACCCTCTTTTCTTGCGTATTTATGTGAACCCTCTCGTTCAACATATCTTTAAATAGCCAGATAGGGTTCCTGGTGGGAAAAGGCGATTTGGGTGATCCACATGGGATCTCGGAACCGTTCTTGTGTTAAGAGTGGACCTTTGACCCTTGCAGTTGGGCGACAGGCAGAAAATCCAATTTTACGCCCATCGCATACAACACTTCCTGCAACTCGATCGCTTACAACTGAACTCCATTGTCAAAGTATGGTTAGACTACTTTTTTTGATATTCCGGTTAGTAAGGAAGAAGTATCAAAGTGTAAGGTGTATCAAGTAAATCATTTGGGAAATAATCATTTTAATGTGTAAAAACAATTAATGCCATCTGCATTAAATTATCTCGATCAATCCCGCTTTATTTTTTGAAACACTAAATTATCTTTATTCGTGTTTTAATATTTTTAGAAGCTGTCTATATTACAATTCATCTCTGTCGATAGCTGCAGATGCTAAAAGTAACAAAAAGGGAATTGCAATCAAATTTGTTAGTACAGCTACAACATATTTGCCGTAATCTTTAAAACGGGCTAAAGCTCTAGTCTACCGGTCATTTTGATTTCGTGATAGTAATGTTAATCCTATGGAATTTCTACCACCGTCCACAAATCTATACCATTTCATCTATTTGAATGCAGAAAAGTACAACCGAAAGCACGAAAAATAATGAAGGTTTCTTCGAGATTATATTTCCTCCATGATTTTTGAAAATATTTTTGGATATTTTTTAAAGACCGGAAAACCCAAAAATGGATAATGAAAGTAGAGGTTAAAGTATTTTTAAGGATCGGGAGGGAAAATATAATCTCGCAGAAACCTTCATCCTTTTTTGCTCTTTCGGATGCCCTTTTTGCATTCAAATAGATAAAAATAGTATAGAATTGAGGACGGTAGTAAAAATGCCATAGGATTAACATTACGATCACGAAATCAAAATGGCCGGTAGACGGGAGCCTTAAAAGCCCGCTATTAAATGAAATAATCTTTATTTTAATTTACTTAAAGTTACTAAATATCTATGGGATCAAAAGTAAGCAATTAAAGCGGAAACTATTAATAGATATTAAACTATTTTCAGAGATATCGAAAACTTACGATATCTATCAAAAGAGCGATAATTTAATTTTGTTGCTACCAACGCAACCTCCCCATACTGATTATGATTTCGAAGCAGTGCCTAACGTCGAATAAAAAAACTAATCTGTAAAGTAAGTCGTAAATATTAGAATAATAAATATCTTCGATTATTTTAAATTTATTTTCAGTTAATACAATCTACTTAAACACAGAAAATTTGTGATGAATAAGCTTGTATCACCTAACAATCCAAACAGGAAATGTGATGTAGATTCTAGGAATGAGAAAGCATAAACACGGGTAGGAGCTGAAATTTCCCAATTATTTATTATTCTGTCGTGGCTAAAGTAACATTTTAAATAATTACCTTAAAATTGAGTAACTTGCCTACATTTATTCCTCCAATGCAAAACGAAAAAAAATGACGTTTGTCTTGGTCTTTGAATTTAGATTTCAGCCTAATCATCTTTGAAGATAAAAACGACATCCAGTACGAAATATTCTATTATGGTTAACGTAATGTGGCCTTCTTGCTTGTAACCGCGATTCCTATAATTTTCCCTTCAAAATAATAAACTCTTCAGAAGATTTCTTATGATGTGAATGTGCTCAATTTTAAATGTTTTATGTCCCATTTTGGACATTACAGCATATGCATCTATGTTATTTTTTTGCACAACTCAAGAGTTTGATGATATCTAACTGTTTAATTGTAATAACATTCTTTCAAATTATATGCACACATAAAAAAAGAAAAAGAAAAGAATAATAACGGGCTGATAATATACGCTTCCCTCTCTAAACCCACCAAAATGTATTTTGACCATTTATTGAAATAAATGTTTTTTTTTTAAATTGAAATTAATTTTAATGTATAAATAGCAGGTAAAATGACGCATATGTGTGTGTGTGTGTTACGATAAAACTGATTAATCCGGTTATTATGTATAATTACCGGTGATTATTCATAATCACTACTAAACTTGGTATACTTGATAAATAATTGAATATTTTTCACATTTACTGATAAGTTTATAAAATCTCCAACTCGTAATGGAAAATTTAATAAATTCAGATCATTTTGTAGAGTAACGATATCTTAATTCGAAAAAATAAACATTTTCCAATAACATTTCATTAAAAATTTCGTTCTTCAGAATTAGAAGAAAAAACGTCATGATGACTTACAATAAAACTTGCAATTATATTTCAATTTAAAAATTGTTTGATAATCTTCCGATTTTTTTTCCCACTACTTTTGTTTTTACTATTATCCACTTTTATTAACAAGTTGTCATATCTTTTTTCCGTCAGAAAACTACAGTTCGATTTCTTAATGTCCAAAACATTTAATAATTTGGATTTAAAACGCTCATGCATATATCATCCAATGTTCAATATTTTATATAAAAAACGTCTATCCAGCACGAAATTAGAAATACTACTGAAATCACGTGCATCTGACATCATAAATTTTGGAAAATTTATGGACTTTTATTACATTCCCCATTACGGGCTGGAGATTTTATAAAATAACCGGTAAATGTGATAAAAATTCGATAATTTATCACATTTACCAAGTTTAGTGGTGATTATACATAATCACCGGTAATTATATATTATGAAAAAATTAATACCTATAACATATTTATTAGAGAATGATGCTATTAAGATTTTTGTTTTGAATTATTTTAGTGCCCATTTTTAAAACTTTCGTGTTATACATTATTTTTGTAGAATTTGTAACTTAAATATTCGAAACTATGTAAGTAGTTTGTAGTATTTCTTACAAACAAAACAAAAAAAAAGTGTTCAAATCTTAAGCGCTTTTCCCTGTAATATTTATAATTGTTTCTCCGTTTTTGATGTAGAAGTGACTAATATCGTTCAATCCATTTTAATAATAACCTATCTATAAGGAAATAAATGTCACAAACAGTTGTTACAATTTCTCTCATTAATATATTTCACAAAAACCTCAATGAACATCAATCGAGCCAATTATCCTAATTCTTCCTAAAGACAATTTAAAGTTGAATTTGATTGTAAGAAAAGAGTACCGAAATGTATAATTTTTCAGTAATAATAAGGTGGTAAATGATGATTAACTCTTTTAATGGAACATTTTTCTTTAGCCAAATGATAAACCGATTATCAAAGGCAATATTATATTAAAAATTAATTTCTGGTCTTGTAAATATAGGATATTTGAGTAAACGTGCAATGCATAACTTTATATATCACTTCAAGATAACAATTTTCGTGTTGATGAAATTTGCTTTATCTTAGAGCAAACAATCCTACTACAAACAACAACTTAATATATACAAAGAAGAGACTGTATCCGCTTAGAAGGACAACGGCAATGAAAACTAAGCGCCACTAATCCAACCAAACGTGAACAAGGGTTTTTGGTGACAGCAGACTCATTCAAATGCCCTCACTCCGAGATAAGGCACCACCTTTCCGTTTTGCGTCCAAGTTCAATGGAACCATCCAAGTATTCGGATCTATGCTCTAGTTTCCTAATCGACCGTGATAGTACTTCTCAACCGAGAGCATCGCGCGTGTTTGGACCATGAAACCGATTTCGACACCGTGGCGATAAAGAATAGCAACATATCTGGCTGTGAGATGTTTATATGTTTTGCTGAACTCCCTGGAGAAAACATGTTTTGGAACTTCTCTGTTACTTCAAACTTCTTTTTGTGTTGTTAAAGAAGTGTTTATGCGTAGTACAGCACTATTCTTGTCCATCACAATCAGTTCCATTATCTAACTGATATAAAATGTTAAACAAAAACTTAAGAACTACAATTATCTCGCAATTATAGGTCTCGCACTTAGACCTTTTAAATGTATTTGTCCTTTTGAGATAATAGCGCAATCAAAAAAGGTAACAGGGGAGAGGGGAGCTTAAGACTTCAAAGCTTTTAGATGTTTCTGGCCTTACTTTTCCACTTAAAAATCTAAGTATGAATAAAAAAAATTCATAAAGAAACACCAAAGAACCCTTAATATCTATTTGGCCTCCAGACATTTAACGATTTGGCCTAATGAATAATACAGTAACTCTGGGGATACTCCAAAAAGTTCCAGAAAATATTTTTTACATTATGAATGAGGTCTGACTTTATTTTCATTAGCTTAAATAATTCCAGAGAGTCAGACACTCATATTAGACAATCCAAGATCCAAGCAGTTCTTTTTATAACTAATCAATTTGTAAGTTATAAGCTTGAAAATTGCAATGAAAGTAAGCTTTCATTTGAGATTAAAAGGAATAATAATTAACTTAATGGTAAATACTGCATTTAATAACTAAGAGCTTGCTAAAATAGAAATCAAAACTTGTGATGAAATTTAGTAGATATGGGCTTTAGCTACGGTTGGCGATATTTCCACTATTGAAGGAATGAAGTTTATCTCTTCGCCTCCCACTAACCTTCCGATCTGAGAAACCACCATTGTGCAAAAATCTACGGAAGTTCAGTTCACTTCCATTCTTACTATATATATTTATAAGAACGAACTTCCCACCTGTGGTTCAAAACTCTTCTGCATGCAGGAAATGTTTAAAAATTATTTTAATTGAAACTCCTTTAAAAGTAACTTTTAGTTGATTTAACATGGTCTTATTGTATAAGTAAGAAGAATTACTTAAGTTTTCTCTCTCTTTAATATCATACAATAACTACATATTGCATTTGCTGTTACTGTGCTGGGAAGAGAACTTCTTAACAATCCCCAAAATAATTCAACGATATTATTTGGAATATAATAATGGTTTATAGAAAATAAAGCTCTGGACTTATAGCCTTTTGCTGTATACTTGCCTCTTAAAAATGCAAGATAAAATTCATTTTAAATTTTTTTTTTAAAAATGATGAATATGAATCTTTATATATATATATATATATATATATGTGTGTGTGTGTGTGTTTGTGTGTGTGTGTGTGTGTATGTGTGTGTGTGTGTGTGTTTAATTTTAAATTTATTAATATTCTTTTATATTTCTGATTTTTGTTTATTAATTTTTCAAATTTCCTTCTTTTTGAATTTATAATTTTTTCGTGATATTTCTTTAGCGTATTATCTTTCCCTTTTCAGTTTCTAATTTTTATCTTTCTATTTTCGGTTTGTTCAGATTCTTATTCTTATTGTTCAGTTGCGATTTTACATTCTTATAATTTTCCCTTTGAATTAACTTCTTTTTTTTATTGTGATTTAAAAAAAATTATGTCTTTCTCTCCCTCTCTCTCTCTCTCTCTCTCACACACACACACATATATATATATACATACATACATAAAAGCGCACACATTACTCAATCTCTACAGAGAAAAACGATACATGATTTTGAAACACAAGACTGTTTCTCTTCTTACGAGAGAAAAAAAAAGGGAGGTACATTTCGAATGTCATTGTTGGGGATCTTCGTGTTTGAGTCAAGGGGTCATTGGACCGCCCTAAAGCCGCCGACTTAACACCAAATCCAATCAAACCGATTCTCTTGAAATCCGATCAAAGACGGACCGACCGCACGACACTCGCGACACAACTGAGAGCAGAATTCAAAAAAATTCTAAAGGGGGAAAGATGTCCGATTCCAGTTGACAGCTTTCGCGCAGAGCGGATTAGGGTTTCTCTCTAATCCCCATCCAAGCAGATGGGGATGAAGTGACAGCTGATGGGCTTCGAGGTGTTGCTCAAAGGGAGAGAGATTTTTGAGAGAGAGTTTCGTCTTACGCTTCTTCCCATTCCTTCTCGCCTTTGTGTCTAATTACATAAAAAGAAATGACAGAAGTGTTCTGGATAAGAAAGAATGATTTATAAATAATTCGATGAGAAATGTGATCTGTATGGGGAAGATGCAGATCAACTAGAAAATTGCACCTAAGGTTCGAAAGTTTCAATTAAAATCGCTTGTTTTGATATAGAATTCCTAGTATATATTAAATTGATTATTGAATTTTTTTTTACATTAGTTCCCTATATTTAATTGTATCATTTAACAGATAAAACCAAACAAATTGCCTAAATTAACTGAATACGCATTAAATGAATAAATGCTCGTTAAAATAATATTGATATAATATGCATGGCATTACACATGTTAAGGAAATTTAACCAAGTCGTTCGTGTAAAGTTTTCGGAACTTACTTCTTATGCATATCGATTTATGTATAATTCATTTAAAAATAATTTTGTGTGAATGTCTGAATCACCAGTATTGCATTTTAAATTGATGGAAATGAAATCAAATTAAAATTGGGGAAACTTTTTCTGCAGCGTTTATTAGACGAATCTGATAATACAGAACTGATATTATATGTATACAAATACATATATGATGATTTCACTTAAATTTTGTCTAATTTTTCCTACATTTTAATTGTCATAATGGAAAGTTTATCATATTTTTTTATACAAATCAATTTGAGCTTCCAATTTATGAGATAGCGGGTTGTAAATTTACATGAATCAGCATCCTCCCATGGTTTCAGTCCCGTAGGGATAATCCCAACTAAACTTTTTTGTTTCTAGATAAATACCTAAAGGTCCCTAAGTCTAATATCATGTGATCTGAATAATACTTGCATTTAAATTCCAAACAGGCAATGTTTCTTCTTTGCCACTATAGCCACGGTGTCAAAAAGACGCATGACACCCCCGTACATTTCATGATGTAACAATTCTCCTCTTCTGCCTTAACTACGGAAGCGAGAGGACGCACGTCCATCGCCATCTCGATGTAACATCCTCTTTTTCTCTAATTGACCAAAAAATAAACAGATTTCACTGTGAAAATTCTTGTTCCTTCGGCATGACTGTTATTTCAAAATTTAGGATCACCTTTTCATCATTTATTATTATTATGTATATATATTCCAATAATATATATATATATTATTGGAAGTTTTTTTTTAACTCCAATTTTGACAGTGTAATCAGAAGTCGTTCAGTTTATGCCCACACGTGTGTGAGTGACTCGGTCTACTAACAGCTTGTTTACTTTGTATTTTGGAGTTACGGGGAATATCGAATTTTATAATCATGTCTTTCTTTATTTCTTTGTACTTCAACTAATACACAACATTTCGGTTTTCAGCCAAACTGGAAATCCATTATGTCGCGGTTTCGACTGTATTCCTACGCTCAAATTAAAAAAAATTATTGTTTTAACATGTTGTTAACATGAAATATATCATTGAAATCACAATTTCTGTCATGTATCATATTTTTTTTACAAATTTCTAATCTTTTTTTTTTCTTTTCGATAATTCAAATCGGTAATGACGAAGTCGAAGGTGAAGTTCAGCTATTAACGGTTGATTTAATTCGCGATGGCATGAAATTTGCTACAAGAATGGAACAACATTTTCTTATGATTCTAACATAGAGCGTGAATTAAAATTTCAACAGAATCTTTAGTTTTATGTAGCAGGATATCAAAAGCAACACCAAAAGAGCAAAAAAAAAAAAAAAACAGACTTTTTGATAATAATAAAAATAACAGACTTTGATAATATAAATAATAACAGACTCTGATAATATAAATAATAACAGACTTTGTAACAATAAGAAACCCACAGAGGATGTTAATAATGAACGAAATTCATTTGAATCAAGCTGACAATTGTGCTACACATATCTGACACATCTACTGATGATAGCCTTTTTGATCCAGTTCCTAATAAACGTGCATGCTTGTTATCAAGTAGCGATGAATAGTTGTTAATAGTCTTACTCCTAATTTCAGTTTGAATTCTTATATGTTGTATGTACCTACAGACTAAATTTTCACTGCGCACAAACTGAATTTTTTTTTTGTAATAAGATTGAATTGTTTTTGTTTCATAAATATGTAATATGAATTTCATTATTACTTTTTAGCACTATTTTTGGGAAAATATTTACAGTTTTTTCATCTTACACGATTTTTTAAGGTAGTGGAACATATCTCCAAATTTACTACATGTCGCATGTATTTTTTACACAATTTTTTTTTGTACAGTTTTCTAAGGAACCGTATAAAAAAGAGTTGGGATATATAATTAAATATCTTGTTTCACTTAGTAAGGACAAATAATAATCTGTAAAATGGCCTAACTTGTTTTTGGAAATAACTTTTAAATAAAATACACTTATTTTGCTTTACAGGCAAGCTTAGATGTCTTCAAAATGCACAACTAAAAAAAAAGGAGTGAATGCTGATCTAGCAACTTTAGAGATAGACAAGTTTCCTGCCACTGCTGTGCCTCTGAATTATCAGTGACGAAAGTTATCGCTTGACATTTCAACATATACTTATCACCATTGGACGCAAAATTGCTCTTTTGACATAGAGAATACTTGATGTGCATTACATATATATAACCACTATACTTTTTCTTTCACGAATTTTTTTTTGGAAAAATAAAATTTGTACTACATACCCTTTCTGTACTGAGAACACACGTGCTTATGAAATAAATTACAAAATTATGTGTCTGTGCTTTTAATTAAATAGTTATTCATTACGTTCTAAAAGAGCGCAATTTTTTATGCGTTGTGACATCAAATGCTATCAACTTACATTTTAGGAAACATTTGGATTACTTAAAATTCATTTTAGTTAGAATTAGTTCAAAATCCTTTCGAATTAGTTCTTTGTTTTTAAACCTGAATTAATATTTTTTTGCATAAAATATTTATTTTTATGAGAGACATGGTACAAAGGATAATCATCAAAACGTTATGATCTTTGGAAGGAAAAAAAATGTTACTTATAAAGCATTGTAAGAAAATATTTGGAAGCATACTTACATATATATAGTATGATTTTTATATGTAAATAAAATTGTATAAAAAACATATTATAACCACTAAAACAAATTAAAAATTTAATTAGAAGTGAGAAAACTAAAATACTTCAAAATTAAAAGAAAAGAAAGTTATGAAATTATCAAACAATCTAATTAAAAAAAATAATATCCTACATTAAAAAAATTTATAATGAAAATAAACAAAATTTACTTAGATATCATTATACATAATTTTTATATATATATATATATATATATATATATATATGTATATATGTATATATATATATATATATATATTATATATATATATGTGTGTGTGTGTGTGCGTGCGTGCGTGCGTAGAGAGAAAAATTTGTTTGTAATATTAGTAATATGGCTTACAGTTTATTTTGAATTTTGATTAGATTCAAAATTTTGACAATGATTTGTTTTCTGTTTTTGATTATTCCGTAAATCCTTATTGATGAAAATTTTCTGTTGTCTCTTTGTCTTTTGCTTATGATGTCTATTCAAAAACAATAAACTGCAAATAGATAGTGAACTGTTTTGTTTTTCTGAGTGGGAAAAAATATTTGGATTCTTATTTATCAAAGAATTTGGAGATGAATCTGATAGTCAGGACTAATTTATTTAGTGCTTTTACTTAAAGGAATTTCTGCTGTTTCCGAATTGACTGACTAAAATTATATCTTGATTATAAAAATTATTGATAATTCAGCGATTGGCAATTTGACTTTTTGTAGTTAGTCGAAGGTTGGTGGTACAAGAGAATGATGTCTGCATTATCCTTAAAAATATCGAACAAAAATGATAATATTTTATCTAGTTGGTTGGTATACTTTTTGATAATAGTTGGGATTCTTGGTAATGAATAATGTAAGTTGTTATCATGGGTACAGACAGTTAGGTATAGCATTTAGAAAAACAATAAATTTTTCTAAAAATACAAAAAACATTACTTTTTTAATTGTTTCTAAAGTTTCTCCCGGGTAACTTTTGAATTGGATTATACTAGTAATTATAAAACACGTATTATCTAAAACACTAAATTTCTCTAGTACATCAAAATGTCAGCATGTACCTAAATTCGACTGTATTACATTTAAATATGAATACTCTAGATATTCTAACCCTTAAAATTGCGTTTCAAGTATTTGTGTTACGAGATGCAGGAACAATTTGATCAGAATTCTTGTTTTTCCTTTTGAAAAACTTCCAGCTGTGTTTTTATGTTGATACATAATATGTACCATTCATAAGACAAACTTCTAATGCATTAAATACCAGAACTTATCAACATAGGTCTGATACGAAACACTTTAAATAATGGATGTCATGGTAAAATTGAGGTACACTTTAATTCGCGCAGTTTTAATAACATCAAAATATATATAATTGAAATTGTACCTAATACGAGAAAGAGATTATGAACTTTTACATTCGTTTGTATGGTATAGAGTTGAACACAATTCAAAATGATAGAAATGTCTTGCATTTTATTAAACAAAATAACGAAGAATTTTTTTTTTGTATCAAGGGAGATGTAACATGGTTTATGATCCTAATAAAATCCATAGAAATGCTAAAAGAAAAGCTAAAAATAGAAAGATAAGATAATGAAAAACCATTAAGAAAGGAATTTAAGGAATCGATATGGGAATTCGAAAATAGCTTTAATGATGCACACATTACGCACTGCATATTTGGTCCGTAGAAGAGGAATTGCAGTAATGATGGATATTATAAAGAGCAACATTTTTCAAATACTCAGGCCTTTCATATCATTATAGATATTTGTAATTATCTTTTTCATAAAATGGATAGTAAATTGAATACTATTTTACAGAATATGAATATATCTTATAACAAAATTAATTTTTTTAGTATTTCCGAGGAAATGTGTTATTTTCAAAACAAAAATTATCATTAAAATAGGTTTTAAATACAATAAAAATTCGGGATTATATATTTTTTTTAATTACAATAAAATTTTAGAGTCTTAGAGCTTATAAAATATGCCGGGTCTAAAAAAATATAGTAATCCCCACCATCAGCATATTATCACTGATGATGCGAATAATCTTAAAAACAATTTATTAAGAGAATTTATTCAGAGAGCCACTGGTTTCAGGTTGATAGTTTCCAACAATAATTTAGTTATCAGAGAAACCAAATCTCTCTCACAAAGGACTACACACACGTGTGTATATATATATATATATATATATATATATATATATATATATATATATATATAATATATTATATATATATATATATATATATATATATATAATATATTATATATATATATATATATATATATATATATATACTGCGAAGACTTGATATTCAAAATCGAGTACAAAGTACTAACTTTTGAATACTTCACATACTCAAAATGGCTCCGATACCAACGTATTCAAATTTGAGACTCGCACGTACTCAAAATGGAAACTTCACGTACTCATTTTTGAAGATATTTGTGTATCAAATATGGAATAGAAAAATCATTATATCATGTAATCATTTTTGAATCTGTTACAGTATGAAATATAAGAATGGAACAACAAAATGAGTATGTAACGTATTCATTTTTGAAGCTGTTACTGTATCGAATACGAGAGGAAATAACGAAATGAGTATGTATTGCATTAATTTTCGATACTGTTGTTGTATAATTAAATATTAATTTTAAACAAAAAAAATATATATATATATATCAACTTAAATTTTAAAGGACTTAAATAAGAGCTCCTTTAGTTGCAAGTTTCATTTTCTTCATCTTTCATATTACTTAATATACACTTTACTAAGTTTTGAACATCAAACATCGAATCAAAATTATTGCATTTACTGTGTAATAAAACTGTTATTTTTATAAACAAAAATGCAACTGTTATGTGATCATAAACTGTACTTTGAACATAAACTGTACCAAATGTGATCATAAACTGTACCAAATTTATATCAATTCGAATGTTTGATAAATCTTTAATTAACGAAAATAGATCCGATTCAAGAGTTAAGTTCTTTTCAAAGCAAATGTATAAGGATTCTGAGCTATTAGTTCCAGAAGCAATTCGGTTTCATTAAGAATTATATTTATGCTTTTAGAAGCAATATATAGTTTTGTTAAAATCCTATACATGCAGAAAATGGAGTTTTATTTAAAGCTCAGTCATTTAATAATAAGTTATTACAAATATCTTGGAAACATTATGTTGAATGTTAGATTTTTTTATAGTAAAAACTTAGCATATAGCATTTTATTTCAATACCCCCCCCCCTTTTTTTTTTTATCTAACACATAATTCTTTTTGAATTTACATCTTAACAAAGCTAATACCTATAATTAATGATTCATTGTTAATAGAAAAAAAAGACCAAATCATATTTTTGAAAAATTTATTACACAAACATATCAGACATATAAAACATTTCTAATTTTGAAACAAGTATATTAAAAAAAAGTGTAAGTATTTAAGTCCTACAGATGAAGGTATGTCGTTTTAAAAATCACTTATAAACACCGCTATCTACTATAGTCCAACTCCATCTCCATTTGTACAACATAGTTTATGTTTTAATGTAATGTACAATAAGATATCATTTAAAATACAAGAAGTTAAAATATGTAAAGGTACATAATTGAACAGATTTTTTTATTTCTTTCAAATCAACAGCATCTCGTGAAGTTACTAAATATGTGTGAAAATGCTTTTCAAACATTGCTGTTTCAAATAACAAATCTAAACAACTTATTTAACCCTAAATTATCACCAAATATTTGCCAAAATTCAATTTTACATGTATTTCATTGATATTGAATGCCTTGGTCTAAAAGGTGTTTAAAATCTTGAATAAGCGGTTCAAAAATTACCTTATACCCATATTTTTCAACATCTAGGTAATAATGAATATTTAATAAAAATATAGAACCTAATTATGACTGCAAGGACACGAGTAGATCTTTAATTGCGAAATAGAAAATCCTAATTTACATATACCAGTATGTGACTCCAGTGGAAACATTAATTCAACATAATCTATATATAACCCAATTGTTATTGTATCTATGGCTGTAAAAGTTGGATTAGAATAGCAATAAAATCCATCTTGGATACTACTCAAAGCAGAGTCTCTGGAAGTAAGAAAAATGCTTATTTACTACTATTAAATTCTTTTGTATGAAGCAAAATTGAGTTATTTCAAGCTCATTGCATAAGCAGATCTTATGAACTATCGTTGAAGGTTACAAGTAATTTCGCGAATACTCCCATATCTACTTAACACGATAGTACTAACTTCAGTAATTTTAGAGCAAAACTAGCGCAGAATTTACTATGCCTTAATTACGAAACTGGGAATTAAACTTTTACTCATATATATCAGGTTATATGCTTAACAGCTACACAAAATACAAGCTAGTTGGTTGATAACTAGCCAAACAAAACATATTTAAATATAGCGAAGCAGCGAATGATATTAATAACTAAAAATAATGCATCTTTAATGACAAAATTGACAAAAGACTAAATGCAAACAATTTTGAATTGTAAAATTTTTACTACAAAAGTTAAACATTTTGAACGTAATAAAACACGGAAAACTTGACCAGTCAAAGACACGTATATCAATTAGTTTCATTCAGCTTGTAGCTGCCACCCAGTATCTTTCGTTCCTCGCTACCAAAACATGAAAATACTTTATTAAGGAAATATAATAACTTCGTAAAAATTACTTACAAAGCCTTCACTATCGAACCTTTCAAAACTGGAAATGTATTCACAATGTCTTTTGCGAAATTTATTATTGGTGGTAGGCTACAACCATAATTTTCTATATATACTTTTACCAACACTCAATTAATACGAAATTTTTTGCAGAATATTGATTTTGGATGGATCGCCCTCTTCTAATTTGGCAAAAATTATAAATTAATTAGCAAAAATTTTGTTATGATCTATATTATGTTCCACTGTAACAGCCGCTGCTTATAATGTTTTGGTGCTTTTAGTGTTTGCACATGTTACTTAAAGTTGAGTTCATTTTTGACCTTAATGAATCTAATAGTATGACTTAGTAAATTGCCTAAAACTTTTTACACTATCTTTTTTTAAATAATCTGCCAAAATAAGGTAAATATTTATCACTGTCATCATATCATTAAATTGGTCATAAATAATATATAGAGTATAATTAATAATTATACCAACGTATTAAATCTATTTAATATTAAAAACATAAGTTTAATGGACAAAATTCGCATCGATCTACGTTAATATCGGATTTCTTTATGTATTAGTTGTTTACGTCTTGTGCACATCCTCATTATTACGATTAACATATTTAATATTATCATATTTCTTACATTATTTAATCATTTACATTCGATAGGAAATAATTCTGAGTATTATTTTTTTTTATATATCTTTAGTCTTATTCTAGTTTAATGATGTTGTTAAAATGTCACTCAGTAAACTACAGCAAGCCTGTTTAAACTTGTTTCTGGCGTTTGTTTGTATATATATATATATACTTCCGATATAAGTTTTAAATTATTTTCTGCCTTAAACAGATGCATTTTTGAACTGTCAACGGCCATTTCAGCTTTTGACTTTGATTAGCTTATTTTGTATTTCAAATTATTTCATGTTTTAATATTTAACGTATCATTAGATCATAGGTTCATTCTAACATGTTAAAAATAAAGCTCTCAATATTTATTCTAGTATTATAATTATTTTAAACCCTCTGAAAAAGAAATGTGAACTGTTAAAGTGTAATTAAGCTCTTCTGAATTATAGTATCTTTTTTGTATAAACACTTTATATTTATCAGGCTAATTCTATTTAAAAAATAAAGCAACATTGGATTAAACAATTTACTCTTTTATTCAAGATATATAATTAAGCTGAAGCAGTTATATAATGACTTAAACAGGTGCAATTTTGTACCTTGAATTAAAGTTTTTTTTTTAAATGTGTTTTGCAAACAAAATTAATTAATTAAATTATAAGCTGATTATAATGTTTTAAAAAGGAATAAAAAGTATTTAAGAAAAACGTATGTGAATATGTAAATTCTATTTTCAATTTAAAATTTAAAAATAGCTAGCATTATTAAATTTAAAATTAATTATTTTTCTTTTTCTCAAAGTAATATTTATTAATCAAATACAATTTTTACTCATATGTTTTAATGTAAAATGAAGTGCAGAAAAAATTCTGACTATTGTGAGTAACAAGACACATACCAAAACTTATATTAGTGATAGTCAATCTGATATTTAGAAATATGTATAAAATACCAATTTTTAAAATTGTATTTTAATAGAAATGATACAGTCAATGATAAAAAAAAAAACAGAATTTCGAGAAATAGAAAAATTTACATTGTATAAATCTTAAATACTGCTTAACAATCTGTTACATTGCCTTGTGTTGCAAATGTGATTCTTGTTTCTTCCAGCCAACAGCAGAACCTCGTTTTTACTTTGCAATTCATCTCTGCACAAGCATATTTTTTAAAAACATGAATTGACTTTAAGAAGTGCACGAATAAAGTGGTTAAATTATGTAAATAAACATACAAATATCAAGTCTTTTTTTTGTTGTAATAGAATTATCTTATTAATTCCATTGAAAAATAATTATTTAGCTTAGGACTTTTATGAATGAATGTGATTGGATTATAAGTAAAAATGTTTAATATGTCAAATAAAAGGACTAAATAATATACTCGGCCTCATCCTATGGTAACCATGTTTAAGCGTTTTTACAATTTAATGAATTAACATAACTATAGTGTTTGTATCAAGTATTACAAATCAAATTGTTTTATTTATTCTGTGTAAATGAATACTGGAGTTCATGCATGGAATAAAATCTGAATATACTGCACCAAATATTTATTTAAATTTTTGCAACACTTTTTGGCCTCAATGTCCTCAATATAAAAAAAAACATAAGATATTAATTGTCTGTGTTAAAACTTTAATTATATAAACATCAAATTTTGAATTACACAAACAAGTTACACACACACAACACAAACAAGTAGTGGTTTCTAACATGAGTTTAAAATAAAGTCCACATGTCACATGAGTTTAAAATAGATAACTTTAGAAAATATAAGACAATAGGGATGGAACACAAGACAATCACGTATAATATGATGAACAGTATTTGGAACATAACAGGAAGGATGCCTGTTTAGACTGAAAATTTGGTTCAAAAATGCACATTAAATTTGTGTTTAAATTAAAACCATGTTCTATATGAAATATATTCTTAAATATCTTACTCGTGTCATAAAGCATCTGAAATTTACTTCAATTCATTAAAAAATAATCTGGAATAAAAGCTACTTTTGTCAACATTTTATTTTCTGTGTATAATTTCTTACTTTATGATTGACACACTGTAGTATTGGAACGAAAAACTGATGTACAACAATTCTTCGAAAATGGTAAAACCTGAATATCTTAAATATAAATATATATCTTAAGAAAATATATAAAAAATGTATTATAATTTCTCCGTCAATTAAAAAAGACAGTTTAAGTTCATTACACACTTATGAAAGGAAAAAAATAATAATAAAATTCTTGTCGAGCATCATTGTTGTACAGTCATCGTTAAAAAAAAAAAAGGTGTAGCAAAGTGGCTCAAAACTTTTAATAATTTCAACATTGATCAATACGAATTAAAGTCAAGAAGTTTCTAAAAATACGATTACATTGTAATGTTATGGATAGTTTGCAACTCACAAATAATTACTCATAAGAAAATCATTTTCTAAATTGATAAATAACAATTCTTAAGATATAATAGAATCTTTCTGAAGATATTACAATATAACTTTTCAAATATGCAATGTTTTAAAAACATTTAAGTATTTTTTAAAAAATTATCCTCTCAAATTTGAAAATTCTCAATGTATAAATCAATAAAATTATCAGACAAATTTAACAAATGTTAAAAATAAATAAATCAGAAATAATTTTATAGAATAAAATTATTAGTAAGAGTAACGAAACATTTTTTTTTAATGTTAGCAAATCACAGTTAAATTAGGAGTCTTTCAATAATATAAAGAAGTACTAAATCGTACCCACAATTGAATCTTAGTGCGTACTCATTTTAATATTCATGTGTTCTTCCTCGTGTAGCATGGTAAATACGAAATATAGTTCGAAATATATAAGCGAACCATATTTGCTTTTGATCCCGAATTTTTAAAATACGTAACCAGTATTTAAAAGGAACTTTTGTAATCCTTAATATTTATAATATTTTTTTGTGAGTGTTGATTTACATTTTTTTTTTTTTTTGAATACATGTAATGTCTTACATTCGATAGACATACGTTTAAATCTGATACAAACATACTCATTTCAAAATGTGCACTCCTGGGTATTTATTTTCGAGTATTTCTTTCTTTGTATATATATATATATGTATATATATATATATATATATATATACACACAAAAAGTACGATATATGTGTATTTCTCTCTCTCTCTCTCTCTCTCTCTCTCTCTCTATATATATATATATATATATATATATATATATATATATATATATATATAAATATATTTAGGAAATACAGGAAGAGAGAAAATTCAGGAAGCTGACAGGGTGAACACGTACTCACTCATAAAACGAAATAACAAATTCAATCTAAATATAAAAGTATTTTATCTTGTTTTGTTTTACTTCAAAGTTGCTTGTTGTGTCCAGGCAGAGTAGTACCAAGGTATCAATCGTACTGTAAGTTTTTAGTTCTTAGCTTGAATTCTATTTTTGATTTAATATTTATAGTTTATAGCTTAGGGACTAGGTAAGCTTGAATATATATAATAAACGAAATAGGCTGAGTTAAATCTCATGAATTTCTTATAGAGAAAACAATTGGGCTCCTTGTTTCGATCTTTTCTGGATCAGTTACTATATATATATATATATATATATAAAGAAATAAGTAAAAGTATAGTATA
>BMAW01014000.1:590036-609708 GCA_019974015.1 Nephila pilipes
TAAGGAATATATATATATATATATATTCCTTAATTTTCTGAGCTCTCACATTCTACTTGTTTAGAGAATATACTTCGGCTTTTAAGGTGTTCATCAATAGACTCAGGAAAATATGTGAAATATTTGTAACATTATATGAAAACGAAAAATTCACAGAAGCGAGACGCTAGATAAATAAACCTGTTTAAAAAATAGGGACTTATGCACTAATATAATATAAGTTGGGGTTTTGGATGTTCTAAAAAATTTTCAGTAGCATTGTTGTATTGCATAAAAGAAACTGTTCAATTAAAAAATATCGTATTTAGTTCCACCAGCAATAAAAGTATTCGAATTCAATGATTTTTCAGAATATCTTTGTCATTTTATATTAATATTTTTTAAATGACTCTTCGTTTTGATTAAGTTTATTTTTCTCAAAATGATTTTCCTATTGAAAAGGATCATTAGGATTTTTTTTTTTTTTGTTTAATATCAAAATTTTTTTTAAACTGTTCGATTAGTTCATGTTTTTTAAATTTATATTAATTATTTGTAGAATACAAGTTGTATTATTCATTTGAAATGAAAAAAAAGGGGTCACAGAAATTTTTAATGTTTTTATTTTACATTTAAATACGTGTAAACTTTCTTATAAAAATTGTATTTTCTTTTAGATTTTAAATCGCAGGGATCAAGCTCAATTTACATGAAAATAATGTCTATAAAGCTAAAACACTCAAAAAATTAATAATTTTTTTTTCTTCGAAAACAATATGTGTATGGCATACATTCATATTAAAACTAATTCGTTCTGAATATCATAATGATTGAAAGAAAATTACAAATTTTAGTATTTCGTTTCTACCCCTTAAAACTATAACTATCCAATAAAGTCTGGAAAATGAATATAAGAAGTAGAAGAGCCAAAAAAAGAAAAAAAAAAAAAGGTTAGAAAGTGGGGAAAATATCAGCACATTTTGAAATTAATGCTGCAAAAGCAGTTTTTTATCACTGTTTATGATGTTACATGGAGAAACTGGTACTGGCCTTGAAAATAAAATTTCACTTGAGATTACGAACAATGTATTTTCAAGCAAAACATCGTAGTCTTTATTTGAAATTTTCAGTGAAATTAAAACACTCCTGGTTGCTTAAAATTGTCCCTTTTTTCTTGGATAAGAGCAAAATATATTACAAACTTTTGACATGTTGTTTTTTTGTGTACGAATAATATGTAATATAATAAATAAGGTAGGGTCGCCCAAATAAAAGTAGGATTATCGTGCGTGCGCCCTGTTTGAGGAGGCCGAACGCTGGGCCAAGAAAGAACTCTGAGCGGTAGGAAAAGGTGTAGTAGGGTCGGAACGCATCATTTGTCTTTGTGGCTGCATGGAAGCAAGATAATAGCTACCGGTAAGATGCCTCTAAATTAAGGTGACCAGATTTTAACATCCGAAAAGCGGGACACCATTGACAGAGAGGGGGGGGGGGTCTTGATTAAAAATTTGGTATTTAAAAAATACCTACCTTTGGTACCTAAATAAATTATAAACATAAATCATCTGAATAGCTAATTTGTTGACATCGCTTGTTTAATTAGCACTAGCACGCAGCACGATGTGTATCGTATGAGAGACAGTAACAAAATTCAATTTGCGAAGGCGTTACTTAGTGGAAGACCAACAAACTCCTTACACTTTGACTCTTCTCTTCTCTAAAATTCGCCTCCGTTTCCAATTTTTGTATAAGATGTAATTCCTTTACAAAAATGATCCAAATGATGCCAGATCGCTAGAGGAACATGCCTCCACAAGAATAAAATCTGTGGAAGTGTACAAAGTGTTCTCTCTTCATTTTACAGCAACAAAATGTTTTCGTAGTTGCCTATGACGAAAAAGACCGCTGTTCATTAAGTCCAAACAATAGTGGTCGTATTCTAACAACTGATCAAGGCGAGCTTTGATAAGCAGTTCCTGATAATCAGTTCTCAACAATTATTTTTATTATTAAAGTGTAACTTTATAAAATTTACAAAAATAATATAAAGCTCATATCGTGGTGAAATAGCTATATGGAAGCCGAAAACCATATATTCCATTCCCGTTCTCCCGCCGTTCCCTAGTTTGTCGGGCATTATTTCTAAAATTCAAGACTTTCTTAAAACCCCGCGGGATTCGGGATAAATTGTTAAAAATCGGACTGTCTCGCTAAAAGTTGGACGTCTGGTCACCTTACTCTAAACGAAATTGACGTTCAGTCGTTAATTTTCTTAAATGTGGAAAACGAATGTCAAGTAGAGATTTTATGTTGTGTAAAAAAATGTATACGGGATGGAATAAACAAACACATCAGTGTTACGATGGTGCAATGAATTTCAAAAAGGACGAAGTAGAACAGACTCCGGCCAGGTCAAGTGATCATTACCCTGGAATTACTGCAGTGGAGAATCTATTTCGGCAGAATCAGAGAATCATTATGCGCGAAATAGTTGCAACACTTATTTTATCAGCAAAGGAAATATTCAAAAACTTCTCCACGAAAGTTAACACAACTAGCTACTGCATACAAACTGAAAACAGTAATCAAGGATCTTCGACGTTTCATGTTGTCCAAATGGAGGATGTCAATACCAGCCCTCACCACTCTGTGCAAGAATTTGTTGCAGAGGATTCGATGGGAACTACTGAAACATCCTCCATACAGCCCTGATTTCTCGCCATGCGACTTTTAACTCTTTGATCCACTCAAGAACACCTTAAAGAATTCGCAAACGACAGTGCGGTTCGGAACTGTTCCTCAGAACAAACGTGGAGGCTCTTTATTCAGGATATTCAGCTCGCTGAGTGATGAGACGCCTGTATCAATCTACAGGGCAACCATGTACAGTCAACCTTTTCTTTACGTGTATCATTCATTATTCTGTATTTTTGACACATTATAAACTTTAAATCCTTTGTCTAACCAACAAGAGTCTGATTTTGATTTGGGAGATAGTAACACAATCACATGTTAAACAACCATCATACTGTATTTTTCTTTTAGTTAGATGTTGCTAGAAGTAATTGAGTTAGAAGCAATTTAGTTGGAAGTTTACATTTCGGACCAAATTAGAAATATTGAGATTTAAAACCGGATTTAGTTTTAATGTCACGTGCATTTGTGACCGAAGACACTCTTTGTAGAATAGATCCAGTAGAATTGTAAACGTAAAACAGAACTCTCACCTCATAGAAAATCACGAGGGAAAGAAAAACTTCATATCAAAGGGTTTAATTATAAGAGATAAAACTTTTAAACATGAAAAATATCAGGTGTCTGAAAGCAATTTTCAAGGCTACGTTTGACGCATTTGAAACAAATAGATGTATTTAAATAAGAGCTGTTTATTTTTCTTTCTTTTTCAAAACTACGTTAATCGATGTTGATATCTTATTTTAATGGAAATTTGGTTCCTGTGTCTACATTGTAAAGGCAAAATTTTATAAGTAAATTGTACAGAATGATTTTAGCTTAAAAATATTATATAAGTTTAAGCAATTCGTTAGAAACAGCTTATCTCATTATTCAAATTTTTTTTAGTTGAATTAAATCTGAATAAGAATATTTTGTAAAAAAGAGAGAGAGAGAGAGAGAGAGATAGTATTAAATTAGTATAACTGATTTTAATACTATCTTTATTATTATTTTTTTTAAACAGCTAAGTTAGAATATTGAAATGTTCACCAGAATTTTAACTATTTCAAGAAAAAGAATTGAAAAAAAAAAATTATAAAATCTCTGCCAAATTGGAACAAAAAGTGTTAAGATATCTAAAAAAAAAATGTTGTTCATCTTTTTTTTTTTTAAAAAAAAAGTAATCTCTATATTTTTAAAATCTTCTTTATAACTCATTTCATATATACGTAACATAAACATCTTCGAACTTCAAATTCTATGTATTTAAGCTATGTTTCATTGTTATATTGACTATTAATATGAAATGGCTGCCTTAGGTACAATTCGAGTCACTGACTTAATGAGATTCTAATCGGGATTTTCATCTTTTTTTTTTAAATTTCTAAGTTGCATCACTATTTTTTTTTATATCTTTTGTGTCAGCATTTAGTAGCTAAAATTTTCTGAACAATTTTTGGTGCTAAAATGGAAATTGAGAACTTGGATCATTTTTGAATTTGAGTTCCTTCTCACAGCTAGAGAAACGCAGATCACTTGCAAAATTAATTCTGTGTTTGGTATTGGAACCACACTCATACAAGCAGAGTATGCTTTCAACTTGTAGATATTCGTGTAGAAAACTTTAACTTTCAAAATGAACCTCACGGAAAACACCACTAATAAGCAGATAAGGATTAATTCAAAATCATGATAGAATTCAATCAATTGATTAATTATTCATTAGAATTAACACAACGGCTATTAGTAACGAAACTCGTTATTTTGAGTTACAATTAAGTGACGGGTGACATCTGAGCGGGCGCCTCCCTTTCCAAACTTCCCATCACGCCATCCTGAGGGAGGACTTGGAGCCTCAATAGATTTAACGAGCCTCAGTTCCTTTACACGAAGAATCATGAGAAGGTTCAAGACTCAAACCCACCACTCGATGGATTGATTGGCTTTATTAACGTAGCACTAGAAGCAACAAGAAGGCTGATGGCGACGGACCTTGTACTATTGAACATCGATCAAGTGACGAGGACGACACCTGAGTTGGCACCCCCTCTCCTGATTTCCACATCACCTCAATCGAAGGACTTTGAGTCACGACATATTTAACTTGAGCAAGTTAAATATGTCGTACTGGCTGCACGGTGGGTCGAAAGTGGCAGCAAGGCTCAAACTCACGTCTCGATGAAAACCGCCTTCTCCGAATACGCGACTATAATCACTAGGCTTCCGCGACCTCCATGACTCGATAGAAAGAACGCTAGCTGCGACCATGGCTACTAAGTTAACGTATTTATTTGAAGCCGCTTTACATAGCTATTAAGTTTCGTAAATTTGAGGGCCGCGGTAGCCTAGTGGTCAAGGTCGTGGACTAGCGGCCGGGGTTTTTCTTTCAGTCGCGGGTTCGATCCTTGGCCGCCAAAGACCCGCCGAGTAGCCGGGGCTGATGCACGTTAAATCTATTCGGGGCCCAAAGTCCTCCCGTTGGTGTGGTGTGAATGTTAGGAGAGGGGATTGCCAGCTCAGGTGTCGTCCTCGTCACTTGACCGAGGTTCAAAATTACGAGGTCCGTCGCCAGCAGCCCTCGTGTTGCTTCTAGTGCGACATTAATAAAAACTAAGCTAAACTAAACTTCGTAAATTTGAACCCTTTTCAACGACTTATGATTAATTGTTTATTTATGTAGTACTTAGAAGCAATCCTGGGGCTACAATGGACCTCGTAAGTTTGAACCTCTGTCGAGTAACAAGGATGGCACCCGAGCTGACACTCCACATGTATTTCGATTTTCTGTTTATTGTAATATTTGACAAAAAAGGGGTATTATTTATATATATATATATATATATATATATATATATATATATATATATATCCTTTTTTTTTCTAGAATTTTTTAAATCTTGATTGATAACTTTACTAGCCAAAATCGTCATATCCATGCATGGAACTAAAAATAAAAGTACAATTGGTATCACTTTTAAAAGCTCAAAGGAAGCTAAATAATTATGATAATGGATTAATTAAGTAATGTAGTTAATTAGCTTATAACAAAGATTTTTTTTTTCATTACGTAACTCAATTTTTTAGGCATAGAATGGTCTAAATAATTTGTGCTCTAAATTTCATTTGAATCCGATAGTTGGTTCCAGGTACTTGGAAAAACGCACCCCACCGTTAGACGCTTAGAAATTAAATTAGTTTAGCAAAGTATTCTTTTAATATTTTCTCTGTTCCATAATTAAATGTTATGAAATTGTTTACCCTTCCTCAAGGTTCGAGATTTCCGATCGCGAGTTTTACTCATGATCTCTTCTGAACTACATCATAGTGTGACGTTGAGCGTGACTTCTCTTCACTAGCCTCGGCGACTTTTTGGTAATTTGTATTGCATGCAGTTACAACTCATTGCCAACGGAAATGAAATGTAATTAGGTGAATTAGACGAAGATACGAAGTGTAGTGAAAATATCTATTAAGGACAATGATATATGAGCGAAATAGAATTGAAAGAGAAACAGATGACAACGAGCTGATAAATATTTGTAAATTGGAATGACGTATCGTAATTAATCGTTTGGATGGAAGTTAGCTAAAAGTGACTGTTAGAGTAATATGAGTTGAACTTGTTCAAGTTTGGGATTCGGAACGAGTGATTTCGTGAGCCAAGATTTTATCATTAGTGTGTAAACTAGGATTAACTGAGTTAATTAGTGTGTAAACTAGGATTAACTGATTCGAGAGAGAGAGTTATCTTGCATGTCCTGTGCTGACAGATAATTAACTGTATTTTGTCTCTTCTATTGGATTTTGTCAACTTATTGACTATTTAATTAAACTCTGAGATATCTATGGAGTTCCATAATGAAGAAAGACTGTTACAAGGGTATTAATTAAAATTTTAAACGGAATCTAAGTGTCTAAGAGCATTTTGGTGTACTACTTATACTTTTATTTTGTTAATGTGTTTTAAAACTCGTATTTTTCATAGTAATATCACCCTTTTCAATATTTTTAATGTTTTCTAAAATGAAAAAAATCTACGTATGGTTTGATTGAAAAAAAAAGTTCGAAAAACGTTGAGAAATATTTAATATGCTTGATATATATATATATATATATATATATATATATATATATATATATATTATTTTAGAGAACCTGTTTTTAACCCCCTTTAATGCGGAACCAACCTGCAGAATCTTATGAAATCTGTAATTAAAGCCTTTTCTTTTAAGATGAGAAATTAGTTATGCGAAAAATATTGACATCAATATTGAGAAATTTTTTAGAACCTAATTAACTGTGTTATGTATTTAATATATTAGCATCGCAATTTATTTCAGTTTCAGTCATAATATTGATGCTAATTTAGTCCAATTACGAAAATTATTGAGAATGTGCATTTTTCCAACAACTGTTCAATACCATATTAAATTTCATTTCAATTAATGCCTCAGAATGAGAATTCTCAAGGGGAATGAGATCGGTGGGGTGACCGAGAGTGAAAGAATAGTCCCACTGTAGCTCACGCATGTCGTAAGAGTAATTATATCAAGGGACCTCAAAGACTTGCTTCCTTTAAGTAAGTACGGGCATCATGACCCCCTAGGCACCCTAGTGATCTTTTTCTTTCCCATGGGCTTACTGTCTTTGGTAAACACGGGTGACGCAGTCCCGGATTATCTAGCGATCCTTCTCTATTTGTGGCCCTTCTTGTCAACCAATTTTTAACTTTTTTTCAATTTTTTCATGTCTAGACTACAGTTAGAATTTTTTTAGCTTTGAAGAGCCACATCTTGCTCTTCCTCCAATAAACTTCACATTCACTCACTCACTCACTCAAGGGAAATGCTGCACATTACAAACCATTGGTTACTTAAAAGGGAATTGACGTTCACGTAAACTATGCAAACTTTGAAATTGAAGGCTTTAGCCTATTATTTTATTATTTCATTCGAAATATATATCCTTAATATGTTGTTTAATCAGTAGTGATAATTATAAATGCTGATTTTTGGTAAACAAAGATGTTTATTTGCTTTGACACTTTATTCGTTTATTTGTATCGATACCTGTCGTTCGTGGAATAAATTTCCTTCTCTGATGAGTCAGTTTATGATGTTACAAACCTTACAAACGCAGCCTTCAAACACCGTGTGAAAAATGGATCTATAGTTCATTCGAATTTTAGATTGAAAGGTTTCAAGATGTAGAAAAATCAAAATATCTAAAAAAAAATTATGAATTACTATTTTTTTTCATAACAGTAACGAAAAATTAGCTTTTGTTGTAATACTTTATTTTTCAGTTTTATTTATATTATTTCAAGGTTTGGAAAATAATTATGTGTTGATTGGTGTGAATGTCTTTAAAAAAGTAGATTAGAATTTAATTTATAATGAAATGTTAGAGTTAATTTAACAAAAAAGAGAACTTGCATTTTACAACCCAGTAATATGACATATATTAATTATAAAACCAATATGTGTCACGTTATGTGCGTTATTATAATCACTATATCCTTATGTTAAAAAAAAATTGAGTTTGAGTGGACCTTGCAAAATAATTTCTGTCTTTTAGAATATATATATAAATTGAAAATATGAAAGCAACATAAAATTATCAATTTTAATAATAAAAATGAAACAGTTTTAATCTTCAGATATACATAATTTTTTTTTTTTTTATAATATTGATGGAAAAGCAGTTTTTTTTTTTCTTTCTTGTTTCAAATAACTTGTTAGAAGTTCTAGATTTTATCAATTATCAAATTATTTAAATGGTTAATATATTTCAAAGAATAAACAGGATACTTTATTGAAAGAAAAATCGGGTTATAGGTATTTAAATTGAAACTGGGATAATAACCTTGTATTTTTGGTTTAATTATTTATTTAATCTAATAACATGAACACGTATTACAGTAAACAGAAAACAAATTTTAATTAGGCTTTATTTTATAATATTTAAAACTCTAATATTTTAATAAAACATGGAAATCAATGAATTATTATTTCCAGAATTTAAAGTAACAGAAAAAATTTTTTGGATTTGTTTATGTGGTAATAGATAATATGCAATTCTTACGTTATTCTAAGATCATAGCACAGTTTAAAAATATAACCTATTTTATATGCAAATATTTTATTCGTTAAAAAAATGCATTATAAATGGATTGACAAAAAACAGTTTTTAAATGAAAATTATAAAAAAAATTTTATTTTACACTGTTTCTCATTGCTCAATAAGAGAGTTATATTGTTATTTATTTCTTGTAAATAAATTATTAATTTCTAAAGCAATATACTAACAGCCGACAAAAAAATAAAATTTAAAATGTGACTGAGCGACACATATTCTGTTAATACGATGCTTATGAACTATTTATTCTTCACATAGCACAATATTAATTCGTATTTCGATTACTCAAAAACAAAATGCCGGTGTTTAGTTTCCTATTTTAATACTGAATTCACCTAATATTAGAGGGAAGGACTCAATGCTCATTTATTGTGTCTTTAAAATTTAAAAATATTCAACGATTACGTAAATGTTCACTTTGCATATCACAGAATAGAAGATGAAACAAATGTGGTACAATTCCTTTAGCCAAGCTTTTGTTGTTGATTGTTCTTGTTAACATCGCACTAGAAGCAACACAGGGACTATTGGTGATGGAACTCGGTCAAGTGATGAGGACAATACCTGAACTGGCACTCTCTTCTCCTCATTTCCACACTACTCCAACTGAAGGACTTTGGGCCCCGATAGATTTAACGAGCATCAGCTCCGACTACACGGCGGGTCTTTGGTGGCACCAAGGCTCGAACCTAAGGTGACCGCCGGCTACGAGTCCACTGCCATAACCACTAGGCTACCGCGGGCACCCTTTAGCCGGGGACAAGCAACAAATCGCCAAATGTTATTTCAACCATCCTCATTAATAGAGCTTGTTCACCAGAATTCAAATTCGCTGAGCTTAAAACATGATCAAAAGTGGAGACTGCCTACAAAAAAGGAACACGCGCGGTAACGGTTTTTCAAGAAGGAAGAGAAAAATCACTAAATGTGGCTTCGATGGATCTTTCTACGCATGGAAGGAAACCGAGTGGACACAAAGGAACGTGATTTGAAACATCGACATGATTTTCTTTCTTTAAGAATCATTTACGGTTGGAGAAGAAACGACATCCGCGACAGGGCGGTAGAAGCAATTCTACGTAACACAATCAAAATTAATTTTCAGTAAGACGAGCTCTTCGTTTTGTGAAAAAATAGTGCTTAGTTTTTGAAATTGCTTATATTGTTTGGTTTATAGCATCGTCGACGTCGTCAAAAAAAATGTTTAGGCTAACAGTGCCCCAACTAACGGAAAAGTATCTCGGAACATAAAATCTGGTTTTTTTTTTTTTTTTTAAATCTTAATTTATTCAATCAGAATTGAGTGTTGCACTAAAACATGCTGTTCACTTTTCATCAGTAAAATTGAAATTTCGTGTCTTTAACATCTGATCTTTTTCTGTCTGAGAAAGGTCTGCGAACAGATAATTTTATTTAACATTAAGCAAAGATTGTCTTAAGATTATATTCAGTGACGGATCTAGGGCATGGGCATGGCGGCACACAACCCCATTCTTCCCGTAATTATAATTTCACGCATAAATAAAAAAAATGCACCTGAGCAGGAAATCCCAACTTAAAGTATTTCTCTTGTTGTTTTACTTCAAAATTGTTTGCTGCGTCCAAGCACGGAACCAGGCTTATCTATCGTACTGTAAATGGATAATAACCTATGTTGCTCTATTCCATAAAACCAATCAATCAATCATATTATAAATTTTTAGTCCTCACTTTGAATTTGATTTCTGAGTTAATATTTAGTTTATTGCTAGATTAAGTACTAAGCATGATTTAAAAGTGAAGTAGCGAATGCAGTTAAGTGTCACGAGCTTTTTAAAGGCAAAAACATTCCTGCCCCACACCTGTTGATTGTTCTAAATCCGTCACTGATGATGTCCAACAACCTTTAGTTTGACCAATCGATCGACCGAACTAATTGTCATTCGAAAAACAATTCGAAGAGGAATGATTTACAAAGTAAATAACTCCGTGCATTCACCCAGGATTTCGAATTTCTAATCCAACTGTCCAAATCGATGTTTTATTTATCGCCAAAAGTAACATAACACCCGATTACATCCTCTCTGCAAACGATGAGAACTGAGATATCTTCTCTGTCCCTTCATTTCTTAACAGACACATTACCCCTCAACCCTTCTGGCCCGTAAATCGGCATTGAGAATTCTAGATGGTCCTTCCGGCTGTATTTCATCTCGGACATCTCGCAGGCCGCGAGTGTCGGTAATTTATTGCCCTGGGAACACGGGATAATGGTATCGATGGCAGATAAGTTTTATGTCCAGTTCCCCTGACCGCATAAATCACGAGCTGGAAGAATGGTGTCCTAACAAACAGCGAATCGAGCCCTCTTGTAAACACTGCTCTTAACGGAGGTCACTCCTATGCGTTTTAGTGCCTGCATGGGAGTGAAAACCTATTCTAGAGTATTGTCGAGTTTCGGAATAACGTTCAACGATTTTCCTTTTTCGAAGGAAATTCAACAACAATAGTTGATATGGGATCATATATTTATGGGATCTTTAAGGGGTAACATAAGCAATGATTTTGCAGGTGGACACTCGTTTCCTGTATCAAAGACATCTAAGGAACTTCGCTCACTTGAAAATAGAATGTTCCATTCAAAGTAAGAGAGAATTGGAATTTTTTTTTTACTTCTTTTCAATATTTCCAGGCTCCGATGAAAGTCTAATATTGCTTAAAATTAAGATAACAATTAATAGATCAGTTTAAAGAAAAATTAATATTTAGTTATTTTAAACTGGATTAAACTTTAAGAATAAAATTTTGCGTAAAAATTATGCGAGATCTCTTGCTTGTGATTTTTGTAGCTAAAACTTCAATTTTTGTGATAAAAATTTAGTTTAAATTTAAATATTTGATTTCGAAAATGTAGCAAAAATATTTATAATACGTAGAAACACATTTTCAGTATTGATGACCAACTCATACGTATTCGCTACTGTTTGATTGAAGTAATTATTAAAGGACTTTGTTACAAGTTATTGAAAGGCTCAGAAACGTAAAAGTTATTTTCAGGTGGTAGTTTTTATTTGTTCCATTGTATATAGAGCACGTCGAAATCATCTTAAAATGTAACGAAATCAAATATAATTATTTATATTCAGTAATGTATTATAAGAATACATAATCATGAAAATATTGTTCATGCAGACATAAAAAAATCCCAAGTCAATTAATATTAATAACAACCTATTCCCAATAGGAATAAAATAGCTAATTATTAAAAACATTTAACTCAAATGGTGTACACGATTTTCAGTTTTCATTAAAAATATTTTTGCTGCTTAAACAACACATTTAGAGAACTATGGGCAATTTGATTAAAATAGCCAAATAGGAACAGAAGAAGGTCAAATGTTGCAACAGCACCAAAAAAGTGTAATGTATGTCATTCAACTCGTAAACCATCATAATTTTAAACCTCGACAAGATATCGCACGATAATTGGGATACACTTGGAAGTGATTATCACATTACAAGAAACAGTGTACCTCTTTTTTCCGCAGATGGGCATTCACCAAACATAATTCTTTCTCACGCGCTTTTATTTAGTGGACACGGCTAAAGAGTACGTCGACCCTCTCCCCATTTAAAACGAATGGGCAAGGTCGAAACCTTAATTCCATCAACACAAAAATTAGCTGTTAGCGTGAATATAAAAACCAGTTAATATTCATGGCGATGGCGCTTCTTCGGTAAAGCACCAGCACCTTCGAGAGGATTAGAACTTTGTTTTTAACTCCTCACGCCGCATGACGAAGGGGCGTAGCACAGTAGTCATGGCACCAGAATACGCGGGGCATAATTAGTACCCGTAGTTCACGATTCCCTTGGGTTGTGGGAAATGTGTGAACTGTACCGAATTTTTCCATGATATGGTATCCAGACTTTTTCAGTTAATTTTACTGTAATTTCTTACGCCGTGATTACGTGCAAGGGGTCAAATATTTAAGGAAGAAAATATTGTTATGTAATGTTCGATCGAAATTATTGGAACCGTCGAGGTTAGAATATTGATGAATGAGTCATCCCGCCATTCGACAAAATGCGAGGCTGAAACCAAAAACATTTCGTATTTCTGTCACATTTGATTACGCCATTAGCACAGTGTGTTGCATATTTAAATCATAAATGCGTATTTTATGCAGTTATTATTATACACTGTTCCCATTGCAGAGATTTAATTGAAAGCGTGATTGCGAACGAAGTTGTAATCATCTGTTTTCGGACAAATAAGTGCAGATAACTTCTGCTTAACACTTAATTTATAATGCAAAAGGGAATTGTTTTTTGCTTTTACGTACCTCGCGAAACGCAATCTGATTTTTTAATGCACCATTTGTTGTATTTAGATGCGCAAAAAAGCCCATTAAAAAAGATGAATATCATGTTTAAAGTTGGTGCATGATCGTCCGGAGATTTCTGAATTCTAATACGCCCCACTTTTCACTTGTTTTGAGACAGTAAACCAGAAATGCGAAAAAGAACAAGGAACTAATCAATATGAAATGATTCTGTGCTAAATATCTGTTGAAATTCTGTGAAAGGCGAAAGAAAATCAACGTAGTTCAGGGCAGAAATAGAGAAGGTTACCTCAAAGTGTCTACTATAAACTTAGAAATGATTAATTATAAATAATGAATATTTTACACAATTTTTGGAAACGGAATTTGAAGAAATTTCTGATAAAAAAAAATAGTTTTGATCAATAGGAATTCTACTGCTATTTTAACGTATAATTCTATCACTTATTCAGAATTAAATTATTATGAGGAAGTTGTTCAAATAAAAATTAAGAAATCTAAAATTAAAGTTTTTGTCGAAAAAAAAAATTAAGTAGATGAACACGCAGTTATTATCAAAGTAGTTGTGAAGTAGCGAATAGGTTCGATCTCTTTCAAGAGAGCCGCTTTTATTACAGGTCTTATACATCATCTAAAGTAATTGATGATTCAGTAAAATGTGCAATTCCAATCCTCTTGTAAGATTTTAAGAAAATGAAATCTGCAAAGGGACTGAGCGGTGATTTTCTTAGAAACAACCAATCATAGAGAATTATTTTATCTTTCGTCTTAAAATTAGCATTTTTGGTATTATACATTTTTCTCTTAAGGTATCCGTACACCTTTAAAACGTCATTTTTGACAAAATGTCGATTTTCTTTTTTTAATGACGTTAATTTAAATTTTAACTTTTTTCTTTCTAATAGTGTTTGAATTTTGTTTATACCTTATTTAGAACTTAAGTTACAGGGATTTGAATTTTACTCGGTAGCTAATTTTTAATCGCATTTGAAAGTTTGTTTTCGATTTTTCTCAAAATGAGTTTTCTCGACATATTCACATAAGGCAACGTAGATATCAGAAAAAGTTACGAACCAAATTAATTTAAATTTTGCAAGTATCTTCCTTATATAGGTTTTAAGAAACCTTATCATTTTCATGGTTGTGAAATTGATCTGTTTTTAGTAACAAAGGTGTAAATCAAGTATTGTTATAAGTTTTTTTGATTTTTCATTGTTATTTGACTCGAAACACAATAAAAATTGTAGTAATAGGATTTTCATCATGAAAGTAGTACCAGCCCCAAGTAATGTTATGGTTAATAAGGTAAAATTTACAGAATAATGATATTTTTGTTTACTTTTGAGTTATGAGCGTTATTCTGATAATCAATTTATGTACTATTTTCCCCATGTTTGAACCCCAAAAAATTCTGGGCCGCTGTAGCTTAATGGTCAAGGTCGTGGACTAGCGGCAGGTGGTTTTCGTTCAGCGGCGGGTTCGATCCTTGACCGCCAAAGACCAGACGTGTAGCCGGGGCTGATGCACGTTTAATCAGTTCGGGGCCCAAAGTCCTCCCTTTGGCGTTGTGTGGATGTTAGGAGAGAGGGTGCCAGTTCAGGTGTCGTCCTCGTCACTTGACCGTGGTTCAAAATTACGTGGTCCGTTGCTAATAGCCCTTGTGTTGCTTCTAGTGCGACGTTAATAAAAACTAAACTAAACCAAAAAAAATTTTGAGTTAAAAACAGATTTTTAAATGTGTTTTTCATAGTTTTAGGTTATATTTTAGCGTTAAAAATATTTTGATAGAACATATCAATGTATTTCAAAAAAAAAATTCCGATGGTGTACGGATACCTTAAGAAATGCTTCTAAATGCATGACTGCAAGTAAAAAATTTACCAGCATGTGATGTGTGCTATTAAGTGCGAAGGGATCACAGAAGTAGAGTATTCCCAAAACCTGTTTTTTGATCGATTGACAATAATACCGAATAATTTACTTTTTTAGCGTAAGTTTCAGTAATATTACACAGTTTTTGAGATATTGGATTTTGAAAGCAAATTTAAAAGTATTTATTTAGAGAGGAAAAGGCATAAGACCTTTTGAATGATCAAGTACAGCTTGAAAAATTGTTTTAACTTGGCACGAAACAAATTCTTTTTTCATGAGCTTATTTTAGTTAATTTTTTATTAATAAGCAATGCAAAGTTAAATGAGTGTCGACTACAATTAATTTTATACAACCAATCGAATATTTTAACACAACACATGCTTTCTATGTTCATATTAATACAATACAAATGTAACCTTGCCATTAAAACTTATCATTATTTTGGCATTATAGCCTCTAGAGCTCATAAAAACCATATAATTTTGAAGCCAATGACTGAATTGCTAAGAATTTTGAAATCCGGCAATGTATGCGTAAATTTAACTTGCGATTTGTGAATGTGACCTTATTTGGTTTTTAAAATATTTTTGTGCAGTCTCTTCTTGAATCATAAGTAGCTCCTCAGTCATACGAGCTTCTAGAGTAAAAAAAAATATTCTTCATCTTTGTCTTATTATATTCGATTCAGCGTAATCTATCTTTTTTACTGTTACTTTATCTGACCTGCTTTTTATAAAAATTCTCATCTTAGCTGTCTTGTGAATTTTCTTTACTTTTTACGTATTGCTTTATATATATATATATATAAATATCGATAATTTTAAAGAATATTTTGAAATCATTTAAACTCAGCAATACGTAATGGAAACAAAGTTTGGATTTTAGGCAACATTTACCAGATCGTTTATAAAACAATTTTTTCCCCTACATTTTTCGTGAAAAAAACTTCATCGAATAAATTATGGAAGAGCATTTTTCCTTCATTTTCATGTTTCATAATCTCTTTTCAATTATTTTATGTATGAATTGATGAAACTTTTTATCAATGTCTACGCATCTCTCTTTAATAAAGAATAAATGGGGGGGGGAATGTGAAAAGGGTAAAAATACATAGAATTGGTTATATATATATATCGTTCATAATAAATAACTTATAATATAACTAGTTCCTTTCAATAAAAATATAAAATGGAAGAAATTATTCTAGATAAAGATTCTCATATCAATTTTATTGTTCGAGATGAATTTAATAGTGATATTCAAAAGAAAAAAACAGTACACAGAAAAACGCAAGAATAGAATAAAAAAGTTGAACGACACAAATGAGTGTTATTTACTAAACTGCAATTCCCGAAATCGTTTTTCTATGGAACAGCACTGAATTTTTCTTCAAATTGAAGACATTTTCCTATAATCAGATCTCTCACATTTAGATGAAACTATTGCATAACTTTACAACAGCTGCGTTTCTATTTTTTTATTACATTAAACAGATATAAGATTAGAAGCAGCAAATAGCATCCCTGTTTCATCACATTTGTGCTGATATTTCGCACGTTGAGTGTAATATTTGACAGTTCGGGAGATTGCATCGATAACCACAATAACCTTTCTTTTACTAGTGCATTACTTTTTCTTACTATCAACCACAACCATACATTTTACGCAACATTCCTTAAAGCAAACTAAGAAACATCTACTTAAAGAATGAAATAGAGTTTTTTTTTTTTTTTAGTTTATTTTAATGAAATATTATTCACGATTCTATGAGTTGTTCTAACTTAAGCTTCGAATTAAATAACTTTTCTCTTTTAACAATGGTATTGATTATATATGCTTAACAGAATATATATATATATATATATTCTGTTAAACGAAAGACATTTAAATGAAACGAATTTTAACAGAAGTTAAGAGTATTAATACTTGCAGAATGAATGGAAAAATCTATGCAAGCCACAACGAAAAGCATCATCAACAACAAAATATTAATAAACATTTTTTTCGTTCTTCATTTTTTTGTCGAGTTCCTAGTTGTGGCAGCAGCCCAAAACTTAAATCTTGCAGAGCAACTAAAACATCTGTAAAAGATAAGCAAGCTCGTAAATTATATAATTATATTTATTGTAAAATAACATTTATTTTTCATATGCCTTGTTCTCTAATATAAATAAGTGATCTTACTGTCCATTTTTCTGTATATATAGAACGCTTTTGACATTTTCTAATTATTTGTTTTCATTTTTCCATTTTTTCTCATTTGATTTATAATATTATTTTCAATTCTTACACCTTTATTCAGAAATCACAATTCCTTTTTAATTTATTATATTTGTAATTTTTATTAATTTTAATTCATTCACACACAATTAGAAACATTTCTCTATTTTTAAATAATTTTAGGATACCTTTTCGAAATACTATCATTACGTTGAGCAAAAATCAGGGGACGAGATAGCTTGGTTGTAGGATCACTTACAAGTTGTGGTTTTGGATATACACAAGATTTTCTTTCGTAAATCTAAGTCCGAAAATTTAAAAAAAGAAATGGTTGGTACTACTGAGGTATTATAAATTAAGTTAAAAAAAAGAAATAATTCATACAAGTGAATTTAGATGACTACGATCCATTTTAATAAAATTAAAGTGTGTGGTGTGTTCAAGAGCAGTGATTCAAACCTTTTTTTTTTTGTAACTTCTGCATCATCTTAAACTTTATACCCCTCTTTTATCATAACCAATCCACTCTAAATATATAACTCTAGAGGTTTTTTAAAATAATTATTTCAGATGCTCATAGTTATATAATAATACTGGAGGTGTTTATCAATAATTCAGGTATTTCTTTTAGCATAATAAGATTCCGAGCATTACAGACGTTGAGTCATTGTTGTTTTTTTCCTCAGTTCTCAATCTTTTTTTGAAATCAGAAAGCACTAAACTATGATTACTTTTTTAAGGCGGAACATTAACAATGCAAGCAACAAAAGCTTTAAAACCGGGGATGCCACCTTTTTAAAATAAGATTGCAATGAAAAAACTCCTGGTCACCCTCACTTTAGACTTACTTTTATGAAGAATAAAATACCGATAGTGACGGATACGAGCATATGTATTTATAAATCACTTAAAATTACAATACTTTAAGAAAAATCTCGAATTAAATGCGATACATGATTATCGCAGATTCTAGATAGTGATAAACCGAAATTCGAAGCTTTTTTATTTTAAAACTTAGATTTCTTTAATTTTTATGGCTTTCTTTTTTATTTAAAGTAGAGCAAAGGTAAAATAGAAAGATTATATTCAAAATTATATAAAAAGTGTTAAATTAAAATTATTAGCAGTCACAGATATCTAATTTTAATATTTTTTTTAATTATTTTTTTCCGTAACGTTTCAATTCAGTCGCTGAAATAAAAAAAAAAGTGTTAAACAACTTTCCTAAAAAAGTAATGTAATAGCATAATTGTGTCATTATAAGAACCTGCTGCTCAAAGTATTTAATTGGTTGTTGTTAATGAAGAGTCAGTAAATAGATCCTTTGTTTATTCCTTGTAAATGAATTTTAGAACTATTTCAGCTGCTTGCGGAATTATATATGTATCCAACCTTAATGTAAAATAAAAAATAAAATCAAATTTTTAAAAAAATGACATGTGTAGGATGAAACTAATGTCAAGTAGATATTATACAAATTTGATTAAGAATTTTCCCCCAACCAAGTCCGTAAATGATACTGTGTAAGATTTAAAACTTTTAAAGCAATCAGAGTTAAAAAAAACAGAGCATTCAAACATGACGTATCTCGCCGTCTGAGGATAAACAAGATGGTTGCATACTGGGGGATTTTTCACGAGAGTGATATTTATGTATCATTCTCTTTGCGTCCAATGCATAGACGTAATTATAATAGCGTTCAGCCTGTTACGTGAAAAAAGAATTCCGGTGAGATACGATAGGTTTATTGTGATTGAGTTTATTATTTATCAGGAGATTCCCCCCCCCTTTTAATCTTGCCAGTTATCACCAAAAGTTGATTCATTGTTTTTTACGACACCACAATATTCAAATTTAAGAGGCTCTGGTTGAATATAAGAGTATTTAATCTAATGCGAAATGTAGTATACATAATTCTTTTGAGCACGTGATGAGATTTACGCAAATTTCCTTCCGTCCTCCACTTGAAAACGTAATCACGACCATTTGGAGGTTTTTATGTAGATATGACGAATCTATGTTGTTATATGTATTTGATTTCGACGCAATATATCAGAGGTAAATTTTTACAAAATGTGTTTCGAATGCTTTCCTGTAAATACATTTAATAGAAAAATCCATAACAAAATCATTAAACTACCGCCAAAAAATCACTAAAATGCTAAAGATTCTGATTTAAAAAATAACACTTCCCCCTCCTTATTTTTCAGATGCACATAATTGTAATAAAATAAACCTGTATTTTAAAATTTTATGTAGAACAAATTCTCCAGGGGATTACCATTACATTTTTGAGTTCAAGATGGAGGAGGGATAAGCGTGTATAACCTTTTATTTTTTTGGTTTCTTGTAAACCTTCAACATCTAAAGTAGATGTTCAACCTCTAATTTTCAATCTATCTTTGAATAGTTTGATTATATATATATATATATATATATATATATATATATATATATATAT